>VDFB02174824.1:0-54728 GCA_007258455.2 Sequoia sempervirens | reverse complement strand
GTTTCATTCCAATTTAATCTTAAAATACATTTTTCCCAATATTTCGACAAAAAAATTGCTATTTCTTTCTGTTGCAAATTGTCTTCTCCTTTTTGATGTATCTTTTCAACTAATATCCTTCAAGTGTTTCACAAGGCATGAGGGATGGGTTGTGGTATATGGTTTTTGAATATTCAAGATATTGCTTCATTTTTGGTGATGTTTTATTTTTCAATGATATTTCATTACTTAATGTTGATGATTATTTTCCTAAGTTAAACATGGCATTGTTATCTTTTTCTATCTCTTCCCTTATTAAATTTCTTACAGTTCTATTAACTAATTCTTCAAAATACTCTTCTTGGATAGATGGAAATTTCTCTTGAGTTTGTAGGGATTCAAGGAATATGTCACCAACTTGATTGTGATATTTGATAGATATGGTTTGATTGTTAGAATTTTGAGAAGATGTGGTATTTTTGGAGCCTCCATACTACTATTTCCCTCTAATAATCCACTTTTAGAGTTTCCATATTCTTTTATGCTCTTCTCTAAATCTATCAAATTTTGGCCTACTTTCTCCCAATGTGAATTCAATTTTTTCTGGAGTTCTCCATTCTTCTTTTTTGGTTTCTTTTCCTTTCTAACTTTTGGTAGCACCCATGTTGGAATGCTAAAAAAAACCCACATTAGTGCACTAATCCTTTCTCTTCTCTGCATTCTCCAATCTTCTATAGTATCTTTCTTCTCTTTCAATGTTTTTTTCTCTATCTTTTTTCTTCACCATTTTGGCATGTTATATTATATTTCTTGGTCAATTCAATTTACTCCTTAATATTTCTTTATTTCTTCTTGTCTCTATTCACCATTGTTGTTTTTGGTTTGGTGTTGTACATTACTTCTTTATCTTTTCCCATGGTATTTATTTTGTAACATCATTTTATAGGTTATGTTGATCATCAAAGCTTGTGCCTCTCCAATAGTCTTATGGGAAATTCAATGAGTGGGGGACCAATTTGTGCCTCACTGAATACCTCTGGGATTTTTATAGAAATTTGTCTCTTCTTTGGGATTTGGAGAAAAAGGGTAGAAGGAAATGTAAACATAAAACATAAAATGGCAATGCGCCAACACTTTTACAACATTTCAAACCCAATAATTCCTATGAGTGATATAATTGGACACAGAACACCACAACCCCTTATTTTTGGAAAGAGAAAAAACAACAAAGGCCAACAACAAGTGCAATGTATACTTTCAAATCTTTCTATAGGAACTATTCATTAAGGTCCAATCAAACATAAAGATCTCAAAGGGTGACAGAAAAATATTAAAAAATTGCATAAACTCTTCCTCCTAATACAACATAATACCAAACAACAACCCTTAAGAAAAATAGAGAAGTCCAATGACATAGTCTAGTTTTCACAAGTTATTATTCTACTATATGAGCATACAACATGGAAATCAGCCACTTAAACTATTTGAATTGAGCTTGCAAGACATAGTGTTTCATTCAGAACGAAAGCAAAAAGAAAGAAATCTTGAAAAAGGCCATACATGTGCAGTCTCAAAGATTTATCCTCAATATTTCATGCTTTAAATATTAAATGAACTTTAAAACAAAGGTCAGATGCCAATCTGACAATAGTTTAAGCTTTAAAAGATATAACATGCTAGAGAAAAGTAGTTCTACAACTTTCACTTCTAAAAATAGTTCAATATCCTAAGAAAACTCAAGAAACTTTTCCTCAGCAAAAGAAACTAAAACTTGGAATCCAACCCTTTCATCTGTTGCCACCCTTCCTTTATAGCCGCAAAAACAAGAAATTGCCACCACAACACAAAAGTAATTACTACCAAATGTTGGAATTTGATAGCACATGATTTGATCATAGATATTTAGTTAGGTCACAACAATATTTTCTCATCAATTCTCAACCACTACATTAATGCTTTTTAGATATTTAGCAAAGATAGAGGTTTGTAAACGATCAAATCCTAGAAAACAGCTTGGAAAAAGGTCTAGTTGACCAATCACATCACCCAAGGGCACCAACTCAAAGCTTCCATCCTAAAAACCAAGAAAAGAAAAAGGCCACCAAGCTTCGACAAAGTCCCAAAAGATATCGATTCATAAGAAGTGGAATTTTCCCGTAATGAAGGATGAGGTGTCGAACAAGTGAAAATTTTTGAGCTCATGAATATAACTCCTTGAGAAAATATCTGACGAGTTGACACATGCCCCGAATCTCTCCCAAAAGGAAGGAAAAATTAAAAAGTTGCATAGCCACCACATGGCACATTGTGCACCTTTCTGATAACTCTACTTGAGTGCAGGCTCATCTGAAACTGAAAACATTGCACAAGCCAAAAATCAAAACAATTAAGGAAAAAATGCTTCACTTGTGGAGGAATGAACCTAGGCCTTTGGTAATTCTTGTAGTTTGAGGAAAATGGAATGTTGCACCTCCCAATCTACATCAGTTGACAGGATGAGGGTACAGATCTTCCTGTATGCTTTCTCTAGCTCGAAAACATCTTGGAAAGAGACAAATCCCCATTTGGAAGAAACTGCTCCAAGATGATAGTAGAGTCAAGAAAGAGGAAAAATATCACGCTCAATATCATTAGCCATGGGTGTTGCACTTGAACTTGGGAGTTCTATAGAAGTTTAGACCTTGCATCGGATCGCATCCATGACCTGCTCAACTGTCAGCACATCTTCATTTGATTAAAGAAGGGGTGGAAGCCTGAAGTTGACCAAGATGATGAAATATTTCTTGATTTCATTGACCCATTTGTTCAGTGTTGATTGAAAATCCTTACACTTTCTTGGTACCCTGTGATAGTTGATGATCTCATTAGCTTTGATGGAGGTGACCCTTTGATTGGGAATCCCTGCACTTTTTAGGTCCTTATTAGTGGCTATACACAACTTAGAAATGAAGCCTTGTGATTTTTCCACTCAGGGTGAGCATGTTTGCATAAAATGATTGACCATTAGGCCAACCTTAACATTCAATTCTCGAGCATCTCTTAAGAACTGTAAAGTGGGCCCGAGAATGGAAATAACAACTATGATCCACTCCTAATGTGTGGATATCAACTTCTTCATTATCAGGAGGGCTTTAGATCCTCGTGTAGTAGTGAGCTCCTGGTTAAACTAAGCCTCTCTTTCTCTCACACTTTCCTCCATTTCACTTCTTTCTCTAAGGGCATTTGTCAATTCTGAGCTCAGCCTTTCGATCTCCCATTTTGACTCTTCTGCTTCCACATGGGCCTTTCGAAGATCATAAAAAGTTTGAGATTGAATACCATCCAACTCTCTTTTCATATTTTCCTGAGTTTGTTGGTACTCAACATTCGTTTGGCGCTCAATAATCAACTCACCTTTCAATTTTTCAATTTCAGCATGGAGTTGAACCTGTTTACTCTAAGCATTTGCAAGTAACTTAGATGTTTCTCCTTTTCGACCTTGAATTTTCCTTACACGGGTCATCTCAACATCTCTGGCTCTGATCTCACTCTATAACCTACTCACTATTTCCTTCACATTTACTAACTCTGCCTTGCACTTCTTCAACTTTTTGTCTAGCCTCTTGTAATCTGCATATACTACCTTCTGAGTGGCCTTACCTAGGACCACTTTGTCATGCGGGCAAGTTTCTTTCAAATCCAAACCCATGGAATTGATGTCATAATCCTCCATCTACATTTGTACTTTAGGCTTGGACACGAGCAACTTCATGGTAGTGATTAGTAGAGAGTTTGGATCTTCATTGAAGCAAGCTTCAATCTTCTTGGTGGTGGGAAACTTGACATTCTATAACAATGTTTTCTTCTAATTTCTGGTATGTTAGGCCTACTTGGTAGTATCAAAATGGCCTTTGAGAGTCTGAGGGACATTGATTCTCTATGCTATAATGGAAGCACTGGGAGGGAGTCCTAAAAGGGTGATAAAAGGGGAGATTTTGGATGTATGAGCATGCATGGATGCAAAAGGGAGCGTTATCATTGAAAAAGGAAGGATGCCAAATTGAGATTGGGTAAGGGAAAGACCAGTTGGGGTAAAAAGAGAAACAGGTTGAAGGAGAAGTTCCTTCCCCAAAGTGGATGGGTCGGGAGTGATGGGTAACATGGAGGTTTCAACTGTTTCAATGGGGGCTCTTGACAGGGTGATTAAATAGTCAATAGCGGTCAAAGCCGATGATGCTCGTTCAACACGTGGGGTGACTTCGGATGATTCATTAAAAGTGGCATGGGGTGTATTCAGGATTATCAACTCAAGGTCCTAGGATGAAGGATTCCTTTCCATGGGAGGAGGTAGAGGAGCAACCAAAGATGCAGAAATAGGAAGAAGAGAGGGATCAAAACTTACCTGGGTTGCTATAGTTAGAATATTTTGTAGGGCAGACTCCACTTCTTCTTCCCCCTAGCCCGACATGTTGGGTGCACCTAGATCTTGGACCCATCTTCTCTTTGCATGATCAGAACTAGTACATTCCAATCCTCTGGTAGTTGATCCTTCTGAAACTTGGCCTTTGACGACTGTAGTGGACCCTCTTGGGGACCGTTGGGTCCTTTTTCCTTCACTTCAGGCACTAGGGGAGGGTGAAGCCTCTGAGTCCCTTCATCTCAATTCCCTCTGACTGTTGGATTCCTAAGGCCGAGAAGCCCGATGTGGAACTTGTTCCTCATCAATTTCATGGATGGTCTCTAGATTTTTTTTTCGGAGTTAAACCTATCGATCATAAATTTCCTCAAAATCCTCATCATGTGGCTGGAAGTTACTGAATGGGGCACCTGGGCATCTCATCTCTTATTATAATCTCTAGAATTTTTCCTTTTTCCTCTTCAACCATCCCCTACACTTCAGCTACATGTTGAGGGATTTTCCCATCGGGACGTCCCTCTGATACTCCACTTGAGGCTCATAGAAATTAGCCATTTTGGTCAGTGGAATGGAATGAGAGCCAAATCATTGTATACCTATGGTCTTCCTAAGTCGTATTTCTCCTTCTCTCAAAATATTCCTGACTCTAATGTTTCAAACTATAGTGCTTTATCGGGTTGTAGTCCCACTTGTCACAATTGAGAACTAAGCCTAAGGCCGCCAGTAGATTTGTGAGCTCACCCTCAACTTGCTGCTTGTTCAGTGTTACCTGACTATTAGAAATGGAGAGGGGAAGTGAATATATCTTTTTTTTATTTCTTCCGGGGCCATAGACATTGTCAACAATGGTTTCCTGATGAAATTCCTCCAGTGTGAAAACTCTGTCTGTTACAAATTTGGGGAGTTAGAAAGGCTCCTCGGTAAAAATGTGAAATTTAATAAATGTAAAATCCTCTCCCAAGAAATAATCCATCAGGGTTAGTGGATCTTTCATCCATCGTATGACCTCAGGAGAGAAATGACTAATATGTTGTGGCAACAAATCTTGAAGCACTAACCTTAGAAAATGATCTACAAACCAATAATAATCCCCTATTTTTGAAAGCAGATCGGTCCATATAGAAAATAGTTGGAGACAACCCCTTGCATCCAACTTAGACACTTGTACATTCCTCTCCAGCCGCCCAGATTTTTGATGCAAAATTAAATGAGCCAAGAAAGAAGAATACCTGAATTTAGACTTAGTATTATAATTCTTCAACTATTCTAGCATGTTTCCAGCTATCACCTCAGCAAAATCATAGTTCCTTTGGTTCTTTTCCCTCTTTAGCACAAAATCCAGGCCAAATTGAAAATGGTTGACCTACTCATCATTATCAAGTCCAAAAACCCTCCCAACATTGAGAACATAGACTGTGTCCTTGAATTTCCTACGTGACAGAGGAAAGAGGAGATGACTTCTCTTTGGTTGTTCCTTTGCGTCGTCCTCATAAAAAAATGTTTCCCTAGCCATTTCTTCCCTAAATATGTCCATCTATTCTTCATCAAAATGTTTAGTACCCCAGGTTGTAGGGATACACAACATATCTCATATGGCTTTGGCAGAAATAGTAACTTTGATCCTACTGCCCTCAATGGCTTATGTCCTTTTATTGAATCTTTTGGTGCATGCATCGACTAGCTCTAGGCATGGATGTATAGTAGGAACTATGAACTCTCGCAAACCACAATTCCAAAGCCAAGACACAAAACCCTCTAATGGTCCATGCTCCACCATTCTTTGGAATGCACCTTCCCTAAAACTTTTAGGGTTTGCTAATAAATTGGGGTAGAAAACATTGTTAGCTATATCCTATACCGCCTCTCTTGGGATGTTTCTATCGGGTAGCACCTTCCTACATAATTCAAAATGTAGTTCCTCATGTGTTGGGGCATTGGCGAATGAGTTCCCCCCAAAAATATTAGTGTAACCAAGCCTTTTGTTTGAAACTATATCTTTTCTACCAGAGGTTGATGGCTCCGACATGGCTATATGAAGAAGTTGTAGAGAATTTCCTAAACGAAAACGACCACTTGCCTTTTTCTTGTTTAGAGAAACCTACTTTTGAGTGTAAGTAATTCCTTACTTGTACATGCAATTAAGACTACACTGTTACAACTGGTCCATTAAATGCTACCACCAAGGTGATATGTGTGGATTTGAGATTTGTATCCCTTGAGAATGCCAAAAAATTTGTGAGAATGGAATTAGTACATTCTCCCTGCCCCCTCTCTTACAAATAAACTCATTGCATTGAAAAGCATGCTATTTTCTATGTGAAATGTGCTAAAGTGATGCAAGGTACCCTTGAAAATACATGACCATTAATTTTTTAGAGCTTTGCACATTAATCCATATCTTTTCTCATTAGTAAGTTGGCTAGTGCTGATGATGGAAAAGGACACACATCAACAATCAGCATATGAGAGCATTTACTCCCAATGCCCAAATTTATTTCTCAAGACATCCTGTCAAATCCTCCATATGATTTATCTACCTTTCTTTTTTTTTCTTTAATATTTTCCATTTTTCGTTCGCGAAAAAATAGACTATTCGTTGGTTGGGTTCATTGGCTCAACTTTCTATATATATCTATGCAACCTTATGCAATATTTATTCAAAAATATAGCCTCTTAAGTTTAGCAAGCTTTTTGTTGTCTTTCATTCTGCCATAGTTCGCTACTCTTTCAGAATGTCTACTAGCTTGGGCACTCCTATTCGGATCCTCCCATGGAGGCCACAATACTACTTTGTGGGAGAGGTCATTAGTGACGGAATTAAGTTCCTAGTGAAGAAATGCAACTGCCTTTGCATGGTTGCATCCAGGTGGGTAGTTGGCTAGGACTTCATTAACAATGAGAACCATCTCCAGAGCAACTGCAATGTCCTTTCCTACTTCGTGGCCTCACTGCTTAACCTGAACATGGCCAAACCCATGATAATTGAGTTGTGCCACCAAATGTTTGATGTTTCCCTGATGGAAGGGCTTGGAAAGATAGTACAAGTGGCCATCCCTAGCATTGGTATCTTGAGTGCCATGGATCTCCGCAGGCACATGGACTTTGGGATAGACATACCCTGGTTTCCCTTCCTTTAAATGACTTTTGCACTATGGACCTTGAGACACATTGCTTCTCTTATCAACCAACAACCACCTATCAGCTACTAGAGTACAGTGTGGAGCGCATTCCAGGACTTTCCTGGAGGAAGCACTTCGACTTTCTGGTGTAGAGTCGCAGTGAGTAGGCCTTGGGTCTGCGTCATATGGAGCTCGTGGGTGTTGTGTTTTTAGCCCCTTTTTGCACCCTAACAGAAAAGAACAAGAAGAATAACAAGAAGAAAAAGAAGAACAAGAAGAAGAAGAACCTAATAACGAGCCTTTTTGACTTCCTGAACAACAATTGGAGGCTTTTCTTTACTATTTTTTGCAAGTTTCCTCCTTTTAACATCTTTTTGCTCTGTAACTATTTTTGGGTTTGATCGAGAGAGCCTCCTATTTAAATATGAACCTCAAGCATTGCATTATATTGTTATTTTTTTGATGAATATAATATAATACAACTTTTCATTTATTCTGTGTTATTCTCATATGGCTTATTCTCAAAATTTAAAACATATTTACAATTTTTTTACATATGGTACATAACTGTTAAATTTTTTAAAGAACTGCATGCTTTAATGGAATAAGTTCAGATAAATACCATTCAAAAGTATATCTAAAGTGTTTCCTTCCACATCTTCAAGTTTGTATGCATTCTTTTCCTTGCACACACTGATTCAGAAGGCACCCTTCTATAGCACTTCAAATTTTTTTGTGTTGACCTAGTTTTGCAGTTCATTCATCATACTTTAGCACTAAGCTCCCCTCTTTGAATTCTGTGTTAGAGGTCTTTTTGTCCAACCATCTCTTTACTATTGGTTAACAGTTGATCATGGCTCCATAAGCCATTTCTCTATCTTCCTCCAGTTTGAGGAGTTTCGCTAGTCGTACCTCCATTCCACTACTTTCTTCAATTTCCAGGGCTTTAGTAGTTGTAAGGTAGGAATTTCTATGGAAATGGGTAACACTAACTCTTTTCTATACACCAATTCATAAGGGGGGGTCTTCAAAATTTTCTTGGGAGTAATCTAGTCCACCCACAAAGCAACTCGCAGATGCTTGTACAAACCCCTTTGTCATTTCGACCCAATACGCTTTATTAACCTAATTAGGTTTTTGTTGGTTGAATCTGCTAAACCATTTCATTGTGGGTAGTAATTCAATAAATTTTTAAGGAAAATACCATGCCTGATAGGAAAATGTAACACCCATAATCCAACAAAATCTTGGGCATTGTCAGATATGATGGTCTTGGGTGGGCCAAATTTGGTTACTAGCTCTTCAAGGAAATTAACAATTTCCCCCTATGTGGAATTCTTTAGGGCTAGGGCCTTCATCCACCTTTTGAAGTAGTTGGTCACCATGATGATCTACTTGTATCCAACACTGGAAATAAGATTTATCATTCCAATAAAATCCAAACCCCATTAAGTGAAAGGTTCCTCAATCACAATCGGGCTTAGGGGAAAAGTGACAATCTTTCTTTTTCCAACAAAAAATTTCCACTGGACAAACTTTTGCACCAGATGGTGTGCTTCACAAAGAATAGAGGGCCAATAATACCCTACTCGCATTATCTTTAAAGCAGTAGTCTTAGCGAAGAAATTTCCACCCTCAGGACTATGATGGAATTCATTGAGAACTCTTTTCGCTTGTAACTTTTCTAAACATCGGAGCAATACACCATCATAATTTCTCTTGAATAACATACCCTCAATTAATACATACCTAGTGCCTTGCAATTGGTAGTAACAAATTTTATGGAATGCAAGGCTTTTTGGGTAGTACCCCTTTTGCATATACTATGTTCGATCAGCCACCCAAGATTCATTGGACTCGAATTGGTTCAAGTAGACTTTATCGGTCTCTTTTTAGATATGGGACTTGATTCCTATGCAATGTATTCACACAGACCTCTTCCTCAAACCAGCTTGGTTGGTCTAATGTACACATCATATTCTAGGATCTTGGTGATCCAATTTTCCCTCTTTTCTGTTATTTAACCTTTTGTGATATATTCCTGCACACTGGGATGTGCCACGAGAATAGTGATCTTGTTGGCTGACACCAAGTTTCAGAACTTCTTTAAGCTTTTAATAATGGAAAATAATTGCTTTTCTACAAAATTATACCTAGCTTCATGATGCAGAGCCAAGGTGGATAACTCACAATCAGACCAAAATAACTATACTTCAACAAGGATTCAACCTTCAAAACACCATTCAATAAATCTACCCAGGACAACACCTAATGCTTCTAGCCTACAAATATCAAAAAATGGGCTTATATTTTAGAGAAGGCCACAAAAATACCAACTCAACATCAATTAAGCAACCAATCAGACCCCAATACAATTCCCCAACCAATCACATAAGGTTTATTTACAACATTATGGAGAACCATCAAACTGACCTGTAGAAAGGCTACTAGAATTAGCCCTGTTTTACAAACAAACTACCTCACAAACACCTCCCCTTCAAAAAATCATACCAAACAGTCAAAATTCATGTGTCATAACTCCAAATTTTCCAAATTACTTGCTACTACAAGGCCTTTAAGTCAATGATAAAAAAAACCCTAAAATTACACAAAAACACCTAGGGTTTTCAGTATTTCCACAAATTCGGGCTCTAAAACCTAAACCAAAGTATCAAACACCTATATTTAGGTCTACACAGGCCTTCCACAGCATTACAAACTTAATTTCATCACTAGTTCTCAAAAACCTGTCTCAAAACCTCCATTTTCATGTGCTTCCCTTAACAAAAAGACAACAAAATAGTAGGTTCATCTCCTTTATTTTTTTTCCAACACTCTAATCACATACCTACATTCTACACAAAATTCCTAGGGCCCATTACACTTGTTATAGTGGATACAGTTGGTGTAAGGGCCCTTAAGACATGGTTTATGGTCACAAAACCCCAAACAGGGTGTTCTCAGTCTGATGCAAGAAAACAGTGATTTCTAAGACAAAACACTATCAAATTACTTCAAGCTTGAAAAAATGGAATTCTAATACAGAACACCACAAGAAATGAAGGATTACATTACAAGATTAGGATGTATGGGTTTGTATAGATCTGCCAAATGTGAAAGAACTCATAAAATGAATGAAAGTTCAGAGATTTCTTATTGTCAAATCTTCAAAACTTCAATCCAACATTATAAACAATGTTCTCATGCCTTTTTGAAGGTTCTCCCACTTCAAAAAACCAACCAACTGCCTCTCAACTAATTTTTAAACTCCTAATAACCGTTGGACGCCAAATTACACTTGTTACATATCTTTGTTAACAATACTTTGATTCTTTTTACATCATTTTTCCATTTGAACATCCTAAACATTTGAAACATTTGTGATGGTCTATTTAGACCTTATTGAAAGAAAATAGACTAAAGACACCAAAAATTCACCATATCAAATTTTGAAACATGGTTGTAGGTGCCCCTGCACCATACAACCCCCCTAAAAGAGATTCATGCCCCATGAATTGGGGTTGATACCACCATGCCCAAGTTTGAGTAGGACACCACTATTCCATAGGCCATTTCCATTGTCCCATGCCTTATGCTCCATGCTACTTTATCCTCATACTCTACCCTGCAACACATGCCTTCATCCCTGCACACAAACAATTGTTAGTCATTGCATAATTTTCTTGCATCTTTGCCTTATTCTCATACTTGGATATGTCCTCAACAACTAGGCCACACTGTCCTTTCCTTACTGTCCTTTGCCCCACTATTTTAGCTGCATGTACTACCACTGTACCTAAAAATTTATCACTCACAGTACACCCTGTACTGTTAGATTTATTGACCTTTGTATCTTCAAATATAACTTGTTTTGCAAACTTACTCTCCACTATGGGACACTCAATAGTTCCTATCAAAACTTTGTCATTCACACTCACTTCCAAACTAGAATTTACCCCTGTTGCACCTGTGTTCTTAGTCCTATACCTGATTGCATATCAAAATTCTTATTTTCTTCTACAACCTTTATCAACTCCTTCCTACCACACATGATAACCTTAGCTTTACCTTTCACATCCTCTACAAGTGGAGTCAAAACAAAATAACATCCATCCTTGACAATTGTATAAGTATTGGCCCTACCATCATACATGGCACACCTGTAAAATTTCCAAGGTCTTCCTAGGAGTATATGGAAACAGTCCATTGGGAGGATATCACAAACAACACTATCCTTATAATCCCCAATCTGAAAATCTACCACAGCCTTCTCATTCACTAACAAAGATTGACCATCACTTAACCAAGATACCTTGTAAGGAAATTCATGAGGAATCCTTTGCAAGTTTAACTTGTTCACTATTTCAAATGACCCCTTATTTTTAGTTGAACCAGAATCAACCACAATTTTACATACATTTCCCTTGCTCTTGCAAGTGGTTTTGAGAAAGATCTTCCTGTGCAATGTTTCTTCTTTGGAAGTCTTCAAAATTTGTTTGTGCAACATTAAAGCTTCTCGAACTTTAGGGTTTGTAGGATGGCTTGATGAAATAATTCTCTCCTCTTGATCCTCTTGCACAAGTTGAACCCTTTTATCACCTTTACTTCCCAGTATGTGTAGGATCATCATGGAAAAAATAGGCCCTTAAGTGGCAAAAAATTCAAAAAAATCAGAGTTAGGCAACTTGACGTAAAAATTTGAATAAGTTATCTATATTATTTCAAAAATATGTAAGAATAATATTAGGAGAAAATTGAATGTAGTTTCTAAACTACTAGGTATGTTTAAAAAAAAAATCTATTTGGTGAAAATTTGAAATTTCAATGCAGTGGTACTTAAATTTCAGGGAAAAAATAAGTAGGTGTTTGTCTGACCACCCTAACCACAATAAAATGATATAATTAGAGGACTCATTCCCTGATGTGATGCATATTTTTTTGTAATTTTTTTCCAAGTAAATAATTAGATATAATTAGATATAAAATGATATAATTAGATATAATTAGAGGACTCATTCCCTGATGTGATGCATATTTTTTTGTAATTTTTTTCCAAGTAAATAATTAATTATGATTTTTTTATTACAAATTTTAAAAAAATATAAAAACTTGTATGTCTGACCACCTGAACTTGGTCAAAACTTCATGAAATTCAAATTTTCTTTTTTTAATCCTATAGTATGTGAAGCATAGAATGTGACGCATGTTTTGGTTTCAAAAAATGTGATACCATTTGAAAGCTATAGATGTTTTTCAATCAGCGTATCAATCAGGATTTTAGTCATAATTTGAATAGAAAATGAGTAATAATTACTTATTAAATTCAAAGTAAAGCATAATTTATATCGATGGAAAGCTGGGAATCTCCTTTAAAAACCCTTTTCGCTTCATCAATTTTGGGTAAAAAAATAGTCATCAACCACATACCCATCATATTGTCACTTTTTGGCCCATCATGATCCTGAACATACCCTTCCACTTGATGAAGCACCGATCTTTTCAGGGAACTTGTAGGATGGATGGCCAAATTCATTGTAAGTGTAACATCTACCTAAAAGCACATTGGAACTCCTACCTCCTCCAAATATGCCCCTTGTGCCTCTCCATCCACCTTTAAAATCAGATTGCTCTTGTCCTTTCATGTCATCTTCTAGATTGTCATTGTTTGGCTTTGGATTAGGTATAGATCCTCTACCTCTTGATGCATTACCTCTGCCCCTAGCTACTTTATCTTGCCTTCTTTTCAGCTTCTCCTCCACCCTAATTTCCATTTAATAACATTCCTCTACACTCCTGGGGTTAGCCAAAACCAATTCATCTTGTATGTTTAACCTCAAACCACCCATATATATAGAAACTTTTTCATCTTCATTCTCATGATGACTAGACCTCAAACTTAGTTTATAAAATTCCTCAGTATAAGACTTAATGTCTATTTCTTTTTGTCTTAAGATTTTTAATTTCTTAATCATTTAAACTTGATGATCCTTGGGTAAGAATTGACCTTTGAGTTTTGATACCATCTTGTCCCATGAGGTGATTTTGGACTTTCCTTGCTTCCTCCTCTCTAAGTGAAAGTAGTCCCACCATACCAAAGCATGGCCTTGCAACTTTGTGTTTTCAATCTTTACCCTTTGATCCTTAGGAACCTCATCCCATTCAAAATGGTCATCTAATGCAGCAATCCAATGAAGTAACTCTTCATCATTTAGACTCTCACCATACTTTTGAACATCAATCTTTACCTTAGGCTTGTCATTCCTAATTGCCTTCACCACTTTGCAATTTTTTGATCCTCTGGGTCAAGCTCTTCTTCCATATCTTCAAACTCATCATCTTCCTCTTCATTTGAATCACTCTCTTCCACATCCCTTCTTTTGTTTGTTTCCAAGGCTATGATTCTTTCCTTCAACTCTTTGATTTCTCTAGCATGTATGTCGTTCATCTCCTTCATCTCTTTAGCCATATCTTTGTTCTTTGGAGGCATCTTTGAATACTAAACTCTTCAATTCTTCCTTTCTCTTCACAACCTACAAAATGCAAACAAATCTACTCCATGATGCTCTAATACCACTTTGATGTAGAGCCAAGGTGGATAACTTAGAATTAGACCAAAATAACTAGACTTCAACAAGGATTCAAACTTCAAAACACCATTCACTAAATCTTCCCAAGACAACACCTAATGCTTCTAGCTTCCAAATCTCAACAAATGGGCTTATCTTTTAGAGAAGGCCACAAAAAGACCATCTCAACATAAATTAAGCAACCACTTAGACCCCAATACAATTCCCCAACAAATTACACAAGGGGGTGTTGCCACAATAGTGGTTTACACTTTCTGGGAGATCTTGATTTTTGTTGAAATCACATATTTTTAGAAAATATAATGAGTTAATCCTTGAAAAGTTCCATTTAAAGGATTCCAATTGAATAGGGTTTTATCAAACCACCTTAGACCAAGCCCCCTTGGATAGAACCCCGCTAGATTTAAACCATACCTATAATGAAGTCTCCTTTACACCTATCAAAATGCTGATAAAAAACCACTTTTGATTTACCTTTTGGGGGATCAAATGAATTCATTTAAAATTTATTTTTTTGTAAGTATGTAGTCTTTATTATAAGCTTCCAAAAAACTATAATTTTAACTATATTTAATTTTATTATTATATTTATTTTTTATTTCTTGTGAATGTAGGTTTTTCATTGAAAATCAAGCTCTTTGTTCTGCGCATGTGGAAAAATAAAAGATTATCAATTTTTATTTTTGAAAAATATGAGTGCACCAGATATTGGAGTTCTTGAATTTTGATACATATGAAAAAAGTTACACGTTATATGGTTGCACTATGTCTAAATTGTAATTGGTTTGGCTTTGAAACTTGATTAAAGAAAAAATATTCAATAAAAAACTATCTAACCAAGTGGAAGCACTAGATATCGGAGTTACAAATCTAAATTCGAAATAATTAGAATTTTATCCTTCATGGAAAAAAAGTTATGTGTTATACAGTGAGTCACTTTTTAAAAATGTTTTTTTTGAAAAAAACTAATTTTCGAGGGACATGGAAAAAAAAGTGCAATTTGATTCCAAAAAAAATGAAAAAATATATTTAGAATCTACAAACAAAATGTCACGAAACTCTAGTTTGCATCATCTTCAAATTCCTCACATTTTAGCCACTATAGGTGCTTGAAAGTGAAGATTTAGTTTAAAAAAATTATTTCAGTGTCCAATTTGGACAAAAATTGTAAACCACTATTGTGGGGTCACCCAAGGTTTCTTTGCAACATTATGGAGAACCATCAAACTGACCTATAGAAAGGCTACTAGAATTAGCCCTATTTTACAAATGAACTACCTCACAAACACCTCCCCTTCACAAAATCATACCAAATAGTCAAAATTCATGTGTCATAAGTCCAAATTTTCCAAATTACTTACTACTATAGGGCCTTTAAGTCAATGGTCAACTAAACCCTCAAATCACACACAAACACTTAGGTTTTTTAGTATTTCCACAAACTTTTTGCTCCAAACCTAAACTCAAGTATCAAACACCTATATTTAGGCCTTCATAGGCCTTCCACATCATTACAAAATCAATTGCATCACTATCTCTCAAAAAAATATCTCAAAACCACCATTTTCATGTGCTTCCCTTAACAAAAAGACAACAAAACAACAAGTTCATCTCCTTTATTTCTTTTCCAACACTCTAATCATGTATCCTATATTCTACACAGACTTCCTAGGGCCCATTATACTTGTTATAGTGGATACAGTAAGTGTAAGGGCCCTTAAGACATGGTTTTTGGTCACAAAACCCCAAAGAGGGTGTTCCTAGTCTACTACAAGAAAATAGTGATTTCTAACACAAAACACTATCAATTTCCTTCAAGCTTGAAAAAACAAAATGCTAATATAGGCCACCACAAGAAATGAAGGGTTAATTTTACAAGATCAGGCTATACGGGTTCATACAGATCTACCAAATGTGAAAGAACTTAGAAAATGAATGAAAGTTCAGAGATTTCTTATTGTGAAATCTTCAAAACTTCAATCCAATGTTACAAAAAAATTTCTCATGCCTTTTTGAAGGTTCTCCCACTTCAAAAAAATAACCAACTACCTCTCAACTAATTTTTAAACTCCTAATGACCATTGGAGGCCAAATTACACTTGTTACATATCTTTGTTAACAATACTTTGATTCTTTTTACGTCATTTTGCCATTTGAACCTCCTAAACATTTGAAACATTTGTGATGGTCTATTTAGACCTTATTAAAAGCAAATAGACTCAAGACAGCAAAAATTCACCATATCAAATTTTGAAACATGGTTGTAGGTGCCCCTGCACCACTTCATAACCTTTAAGGGTCCTTGAGTGGAATAAAATTTAGGATGCTCTCTATTATCTTCCTCATACTTCTAAGTGAGCACAAAAGCTATGCTATGTTGGCCATTGTACACATAGAGCAGAAAATATTTGGAAAATTCAGGGTTGAACAATATTGGGGATACAGAGATGGATATCTTTAGCTACTATAAAGTTGCTTTGCTTTTGGAGGTCCATTTAAAAATTAGGTTTTTCTTCAACATCGGTGTGATTGGTCTCACAATGCCTACGAAATCTGATATGAATCTGCTAACAAAATTGATCTTCCCCAAAAAATATTGCAGTCCCTTTTGGTTCATTGGCAGGGGTAATTCCATTATAGATCTAACCCTTTTAGGGTCTATTGCTATTCCCTCCTTTGATACCACAAAGCCAAGTGACTTTCCTTGAGGTAATATGAAAATATATTTTTTGGGATTCAAAGAAATCCTGAATTGTTGGCATTTCTGGAAAACCTTCTCTAGATGATCGAAGTGATCATCTTTTGATTTTGAAAAGACTATTAGGTCATCCAAATATATTAGGATAATCAGGTTGATCAATCCCTTGAAAGCAATATCCATTGCTCGTTGAAAGGTTGTACCATTTGAAAGTATGAATGAAATTTTTGAATATGCAAAATTCCCCACTTCGTGGTAAACATTGTCTTATGTTGATAGGCTTGCTTCACATATATTTGATTATAGCTTGAGAAACCATCCAGCAATGAAAATATCTTTGATCTAGCCACAATCTGCAAAATATACTCCATCAATGGAAAGGGGTAATGATCTTTTAGTGAGACTTTATTCAAATATCATAAATTGACACAAAGCCTAATATCTCCATTCTTTTTTTAGATTGGCACCAGATTTGACACTCTGGTGGAATGTTAGGTTAGATAAATGATTATTGGTCAACTCAACAAATTTGGTGAGCTCCTGCACCATCAACTCCTCAATCTTCAGATTGACTGGCCTTTCCTTTTGTCAGACGGGTTTAGATTCTTCAACCAAGTCAATGGTATGTTGAATTATGCCCGAATCATACCCTCTAAGATCATCATAGGTCCAGGTGATAATTCCATCATATTTGAAACATAGATTCTTCAGTCTTTTCTTGTCTTTGTGAGGAACTTATTTTCTAACTTTTAACTTCTATTGCTTCCGACATCAAGCTCTTCATAGTCCCTAGCATATGTGGAGTGAACCTTTTCTTGTCATTTCTCACATTTCACAATAAAAGAGATTCTCAAGGGAAATTAATCCTCGAGGAAGCTTGTTCCCTTTTAACTGGATGAACTGCTCTTCGAGAAATTATGCTCTTGGTGGTGAATAGTCAGAAGTCATTCCTCCTTTCTCTACGAAGGCAACAATCTGAATGTCATCATCAAAATCTTTCCAATTTTCAACATTTTCAAGAATTGAGGGTCAGACAATGACTTGCACCACATTCTGCTTGGTTGAATTGGAAATTGGTTCAAATTGTGAACCGACAGAGCCATCGGATCAACAACATTATTTTGAGATTAGGGAATAAATTTTATATTGAAGGCTTCAAAGCTCTCAATTAAGTCCCAAATTCGATGTTTGTATGACTTCATCCTCATGTTTTTTGCAGTTGCTTGCCCATAAAACTAGCTCACCAGTAACTTTGAATATCTAAACTCTTGTACTCTCTTTATACCCATTCATTCTGCAAGGATCAAACCATGGACCAAGCCTTCATATTCAACATCATTGTTCAAGCATGAGAATAAAAAATGGTAAGCTTTGAGGGTTTCTGATCCCATCAAAGATACTAGTCAGACACCCGCTCTAGCGCCAACTTTACACTTGGTGCCATCAAAATTCAAGGTCCATAGATGATTACCACCTAGATCATCATATTCCTCCCAATCTTTCATTAATTTCAGAAAGACTTGATCATTGTTGAACATCATATAAGTGCCTAGCCTTATTGTATGAAAGTTGTTGAATGGATCAAATTCAATGAATTCATTGAGTAGCACCTCTTCTTCGGGAGTTTGATCACTTGTATCTTCTTCATCTTCCAAAATTTCCACACAATATCTCTCCTACTAAGAGATGAAGGTATGCGCTGCTTCAAAGCAAAGGACTGAATTGTTCGCAATGTGTTCAGGATTGCAAGATTTAGGAAAAATCTTCATCTTCACCCTGTGCTTGGTTCTCAATATTAGGTGGGACCAGTCGAGTGCTAAGTATCTACCAAGCTTCATAGTGAAATCTCCTGAAAGACACATTCTGAAGACCAGGGGTATGCCTATCACTAATATTTCTTGTGTGACTGTTTGGCTTGGACATGAGAAGAGGGTTAGAGATAGATATTTTATTTGACCGACAGTCAGAACCTTCTTCCCATATAGTTGCATGATATCTTTCTCAAGGGGTTTATACTTAAGTTTTAGGGCATTGGCCACTTGTTTTGTCATGACAGTTGTGTTAGCCCCTGAATCAATCATATTATTATGCAAAATTTTATCTCCCACAATAAGTGTCAAAAAGAAAGGTGTGGGCTTTAGCTTTCTTACCTCTTTCTCCTTTACATTTCCCACATCATTCACATAAGCTGTACTACTTTCATAACTTAAGGGGCTGGCGTGGATCCTTTGTATTCACTTTGGCTACATGATGGGTCACATCCATCTATGGAATTTGTTCTTCTTTCTTTAATGCTTCTTTAAGTAATGTTTTTTGTTTGGGAATAGATATGATGTCCTACAGAGATACATTGGTAGGCACCTTCTTCAATTATTCCACCATGTTAAGCGTTCTGACTCGTTGGGTCTTGGGCTTGAATGGTGGTATTTCTCTTGCTTTAAGAAGAAAACGCTCCATCATGACTGGGCTCGACACCTTGCTTTCCTCCTTCTCTGGAAATGGCTGATTATGCGGTGGTGGAATAGGAGGGATTCTGGGAAATGGAACCTTCTTTTCTTGTAGTGGTGGTTGAAGTGGTTGAGGGCATGGCAAAGCTTGTTGTGTGTATTCTACTGATAGCCTTCTTTTGGATCTTGTGTTGTAATTCAACTGTACTCATGGGGCACTAGTCATCAAATCTTCATTCATGAACACTGGATTTTCTTCTTCCATCCATGAAAATAGAGCTTGATCGGGCGCGAGATCCAGCTCTTGCTCCAAGGAGATTCCTTACATTTGCACTTTGAAATGACCATTTTCCATTTTAGAAGACTCATATTCGTCTGCATTCGGGAGCACACCCTTGCTTCTTTGTTTTGCTATCTTCTATTGCATTTTCCTCCCTGGACAATTTTGGGGCATGTATGACTATCACTACATGGGAAGCACCATACATTCTCGTCCTTCGCCAATTTTTTTGGCCATGAATTAACTGTTTACTTGGGTTGTCTTTGACTATTTGTAGTGGCATGGTGACCGTAACAATCTGGTTTGTGGACATCACCTGTTGACCTCCTCCTTTAGGAGATCCCTGGTATGAATTTTGTTGATAAAATGACTTTCCCTTGCCATAGGCTTGCATGGTCTACTTTAGGGGAGTTGCTTGCTATCGTTTGATAATGACCAACTCATTATAAAAATTCTACATGAGACTCTTCATGTCATCGATGTCTGTTGTGATTGAGGAAGAACTCGATGTGCTTGTTTGGGCAACAGGATACACGTACATAGACTGTGGTGTATCCGATGTCAATTGTGTAGCAAAAGTGCTTGGAGTAGCTTCTTCCCAAAGACCACCAGAGATTTTTGCAAAGACAAACATCAGAGGTCATGGCGGAAGCTTCCTAGCATCAATTAAATTGTTTTCCACACACACAACCAACTCATATGCATCAGACAAGATATCCCCTCGCATGGACGTTATCATCACTACGATGTCTGAGTTGAGGGCCTTCAGATAGAACATGAACTCCATTGCAGCATGAGGTTGAGCAGTCACAGGGATCTTTTGCAAGGTCTTATGAAACTCAGTGTTAAAATCACTCATGGCCTCTTGCGGAGCTCTCTTGATGGTAATTAGTTGTTGCAAAAATGAAGAATAGTTTCCTTTCTTTAAGAACCATTCGAACAACCTTTCTTTGAGTTGATCCCAAGAGATGATAGAGTGCAAGGCCAAAGAATGATACCAATCTTGGGCCTTTCCTTTGAAAGAAGTAGCTAATAGCCTCAAGGCAATGTTCTCCTTTGCTATATCCTAAAGGTGTTCGGAAGGGGTTTTGAAGTCTTCTCCAGAGATATTTGGAATAACCTTGAGGGCATTAGTGGGTATGGTGGGCCATACATCTAGGGGTGTGGGTTGTCATAGCAGACTATCGCTATCCCAGGTTACAAAATTTCTAGGCACGGGGGGAGGTACATGATCCATAGAGAAAAGATTCCTATGAATCACGTATACAGGTATTCTAATTTGGAAGGTTGAGCCTCCAGGTGGAGTAGATAAGGATCTGGATATTGGGATCTTACTTCTTACTCTATTCCTCCTTATAGGCGATACAAAACCTATAAGTCTCCTTCTAGATATCGAGGCAGGTAACTGAGAGTACTAAAAGTGGCCTCTTGAAGATGTTCTTGGTTGGACTTTGGGCATGAAACTTTTAGTTTCCTTCCTTAGCTTGATTTAAGAAATATTTCTCACTTCTAATCAAGTGTTCAAAAAACTTCATGTCCCACCAGGCGTGCCAAAAAAAGAACTATTGATCATCAAAGCTTGTGCCTCTCCGACATTCTTATAGGAAATTTAGTGAGTGGGGGACCAATTTTTACCTCACTGAATACCTCTGATATTTTTATAGAAAGTTGACTCTTCTTTGGGGTTTGGAGAAAAAGGGTAGAAGGAAATGTAAACATAAAACATAAAATTCTGATGCGCCAACGCTTTTACAACATTTCAAACCCAATCATTCCTATGAGTGATATAATTGGACACAAAATGCCACAACCCCTCATTGTTGGAAAGAGAATGAACAACAAAGGCTAACAACAAGCACAGTGTAGACTTTCAAATCTTTCCATAGGAAGTGTTCATTAAGGTTTGATCAAACATAAAGATCTCAAAGGGTGATAGAAAAAAATTCAAAAATTGCATAAACTCTTCTTCCTAATACAACATAATATAACAAAACAACAACCCTTTAGAAAAATAGAGAAGTCGAATGACATAGTCCAATTTTCACAAGTTATTATTCTACTATACGAGCATACAACAAGGATTTCAACCACTTAAACTATTTGAATTCAACTTGCAAGAGACAATGTTTTATTTAGAATGAAAACATGAAGAAAGAAAGCTTGATAAAGGCCATACATGCATAGTCTCAAATATTTCTCCTCAATATTTTGTGTTTTAAATATAAAAGGAACTTTAAAATAGAGGTTGGATGCAAATCCAACAATAGTTTAAGATTTAAAAGATATAACATGTCAGAAAAAAGTATTTCTACAACTTTCACTTCTGAAAATAGTTCTATATCCTAAGAAAACTAAAGAAACTTTTCCTCAGCAAAGGAAACTAAAACTTGGAATCCAACCCTTTCATCTGTCGCTACACTTCCTTTATAGCTACAGAAAGAGTAAATAACTACCACAACACAAAATTAATTACTTTCAGATGTTGAAATTTGATAGCACATGATCTAATCGTAGATATTTAGTTAGGTCACAAAAATCTTTGCTCATCAATTCTCAACCGCCACATTAATCATTTTTAGATATTTAGCAAACATAGAGGTCTATAAATGATCAAATCCTAGAAAAAAACCTCATAAAAGGTCTAGTTGACCAATCACATCACCCAAGGGCACTAACTCAAAGCTTCCATTTGAAAAACCAAGAAAATAAAAAGGCCAACAAGCTCAGAAAAACTCCCAAAAGATATAGCTTCATAAGAATCGTAATCTATCTGTAGTGAAGAGATGACGTGTCAAACAGGTGAAAACTTTTGAGCTCATGAATATAGCTCCTTGAGAAAATCTTTGACGAGTTGACACGTGTCCTGAATCTCTCCCAAAAGGAAGAAAAAAAATGAAAGTTGTGCAGCCACCACGTGGCATATTGCACACCTTTCTGATAACTCTACTTGACCATGGGCTCATCCAAAACTAAAAACATTGCACAAGCTGAAAATCAAAACAATCAAGGAAAAAATGCTTCACGGGTTACATATTTTTAAGGATTCCCTTTCATAGATGCCCCCTTTTCCATTTCCCATTCCTTTGGTGCATAGACCCCTCTGATGATGCTAAAACCAAGGAGTTAGTGTCATAATTTATGAAAAAAATCCTCTCCTAAATATTTTGTCCAACATAATATTTGAATTTTTCTCTTATTTTCCTTTGTACAACCTAACTCAGGTTACAATAATGAATCCAATATTAACAAGAGAAATGGGGAGACACGAATCAAGTTGTGAGCCCCAAATAATTAATCTATGTTATATTTATACCCTAGACTCATTCATGCAAGAGGAGTAAAAATTTAGTTCGAACAATGCATAAACTAGTTATCAGAATGAAATATACAAAAAAAATATTAACCTAAATCATAATAAATATCAAATATAAGTCCATATATATATGTATATATATATGTATATATGTATATATATATATATATATTATTTCTTATTCATCATATACATATTCTATGGGTCTTACCCTCTTTAAAATCCATTTACTATCCTTCTATTATTTCCTATTCTATCTTTCTTCTTATCACTACTTATTTTGTACTACTTTCTTCTTTGTTACATTGTATCTTATCTTATACAAATATCTACTTGGTGGAACATTTCCCTTACACTCTACTATTATCTTGGAAGGTGTCTTCTCAACTAGAATATCCATGAGTACTTTGTGGAGGTTTGTGGTAGGATCTTCATGACTGCTCTAGCGTCTACTTGATTCCCTACCAACAAGGGTCACCAACTTAGTAAAGGATATGATATGTAGGGTTTTATAACATTATATCAAAATAATATATAAATTTTATAATGTTATGAACTCTAATAAACATGTGTTCTAGTAATCCCCCTTGATGTTAATACGATACATCACTTAGTTCTGATTTTTATAAAACAAAATACCAAGAACCCTAATAGTGTAGGTATTTTTTGACAATGATAAATATAGAGACACATATATACTACAATGAAGAATATATACCATAGATAACACCAATGTCATCTTTTAATAATTTAGAATCCCAACGTTTTAAAAATGATTCTTTATATGAGGTCTTGTGAGGTCTTTAATTAGATCCTAGAATTCCTCAAACCAAATTCCTCCCCAAGTGCATAACTTAGTGTCCATATGTCTTATATAATTCATTGATTTTATAATATAATGCCTAGACATCATATGTTATTCTTCTCATTTATTACATCTAGGATTTATCTATTAGGAAGTATCATTAACAAGAACACTTTTTATCATTAACAAGATTATTAATATCTAGTCACAATAAATTTTGTTGAATTTTGATCAGAACTTATACATTCACTAAGTAACATAATCATTATCATTTATTATTTGATATTTTCACCACGCACAATATATTTTTTAATTTTCACACAAGTTTAATTTTCCAGTAAAGTAATTTTATTAGCTTGAATACAAGATTAATACTAAGAAAATATTTTAATGGTTTGAATACAATTTTAATTTGCTAATGAAAATATTTAATTGGTTTGAATACAAGTTTAATTTGGTAATTAAAATATTTTAATGGCTTGAATACAAGTTTAATTTACCAATTGGTTTGAATACAAGTTTAATTTTTTAATAAATTTTTTTTATTGGTTTCCATAGAGGTTTAGTTTCCCAACAAAATATTTTATTGGTTTGCATGCAAGTTTAATTTTCCAAGAAAGTTATTTAATTATTCTAATAAAAGTATAATTTTCCAATATTTTATACCAATTTCTAGTGATAAAAAAATATTCGTCAATTGAATTAATATTTTTTTCTCAAAAAAAAGGAAATTTACGAATAGAATTAATATCTTTTCCCATAATAATGCAATAATTGCTATGTTTTTATAGTTTTTCCCAAGGGGGGTTTCTTAAAGTTATCTCTGCATATGTTTTAATAGATTACAATCTATTAAAAATAATAGAATCTTTCATTAAATTCATAGGGAACAATGAACTTGATTACAAATTGAACATTTTTTTTTGATAAGTTAGAATTTTTATTAAAATATTAAAAATAGATTACATTTTATAATATTGTGATTTTTAAATGGCAAGATCCATAACTAAAACAAGAAAAGAGAAAATAAAAAAAGCTTTACCTTTATCTTGAACCTAATAGAAAAATAAATAACTAAAATCACCAAATCCATTGAAATGGTGAAACTTCTTATTCCTCCATAATCTAGTCATCATGAATAATCTAGAAATCTATAATGATTTATTAGAAGGGAAAAACTCTAAATTAGAAAATGCTAATGATGATTTTTTCTCTTAAGTCCATTAGCAAGGCAATCGACTAAAACATTTCATTCCTTTGGAATATGAGAAAAAAGATATAGCCTCAAAATTCTAAGAGAGATGGAGGATCTTGTTCACCAAAGAAGAAATATTCTAAGAGGACTACTTATATTAAATAATAAAATTCACAAATAAATTTCCACCAACCTAAATCATAGGTCTTTTCAAGAAACATAAAAATAGCTTGAACTTCTATCAAATTGTTAGAACCAATTCTCATTGCATGATAGAAAACAAAAAAAGACTATACCATCACTAACATTATCATCTCATTAATTCCACTAGAATTTGAGTTAGCTCGAAAAGAACCATAAATATTAATTTTGGAAAACCTAAAAAGGGAAGGACACCACTTACCAAACATACTGACCTTTTTAGAACTCAGACTTAAAACCAAATTAAAACCAAAGATTTGAAAGCTCCAAAGATTTTTATTTTTTTGAAAAAAAATTAAAATCTTGGAAGGACTTAGAAATAAAATAAAACCCCCTCAAATGAATATTTAGTAATGATAGTTTCCTATCTACAATCTTCATCCAAAATTGTTGAAGAAGACATTAATGATCCTAAAAGATTCTAAAAATATAAGCTAAATTAGTATATTAGTTTCATGTTGAAACTATAAAAGTTTGATCAAAATGCTATTAGAAATTACAACATCTTCAATTGATACAATATTTTGGCTAGATAAATGGAATTTGAGTTCCATAAATGAGAAGCAATCCATTGTGGAATATCACAAAGTTTGAAAATACTTTCGACCAAAAATATATTATATCTAAATAGCACGCCTTCAAGGGCCGGCTTAACTAGCACACTCTAAGGGTACACTCCCTTAGGTGGCTTGGCCTTTGGGTCCCATGAAGTGACATTTTTGTTCTCTATCATTTCCAATTTTTTTGTTTTCGTTGGATTTCATCCCATAAACATTCTCGCATTTCTGTTTTCATGTTAGTTGTTTTCATTTTGGTAGTAATTCATTTTACTCCCACATTCCTAGGGGATTAAATATGGTGGAATAAACCACTATGAATACCCCGCATGAAGGAAAATTGAACCTTAGGAGTTTAACAAGAATTTTTTTATTTAAGCTTGTCCTAAAATTGTGTTTATTAGATATTTTTGAGAGATAGATTAGGTGTGGTAGCTTAATTAGAGCGAATAATTATGTTTTACTAACTTTTTTTTATTAAAGTATATAATAAAGCTTATATTATAATATAAAATTTTAAATAATTCATTTTAAAATATTTAATAATAAATATATAATGAAGGATTAGTTATAACAATGTTAATAGAAGAAAAATAATCTATATTTATTTAAAAAATAATAGTAATTATAAAAATTTTAAGTAAATGAAAAAATATAAAATAACTCTTAAGTAAATAAAAAGTTTAATAATTTTTAAATAATTTTAATTTTTTTAAACATTTAATTGTATTTCAATTTTTATATATGATCATGACATATAAAATAGTTATTAAATAAATAAAAAATTAAATAATTCTTAGATAGTTTAATTTTTTTAAATATTTAGTTATGTGGCATGACACTTTATATAAATTATTTTATTAAAACTCTAGAGGTACAAGTATGTGGCTCTAATGGGGAGAATCATTATTGTTTAGCATTTGCAATTTAATAAAATTCAAATATTTTATTATGAATGAATATAAGAGAAAGAAAATGATATTAAATTTGAATATCATAAATTTGCTTACAATTCATGTTCATTAACATGGACTTTAGAAATATTTTGTCCAAGAGAATGCTTTTATGAATTATAATATTTTGAAAGTTGTTTATATTTGTATGTTATTGTTATTTTTCATTTAAGAATTATTTTTTCACAAATCATTTTAAGATGTGTTATTAATTAGTTTTTGTTACAAATGTTAGAAATTATAATTCATGCTAATCAGTTAAAATTATTATTAGAAAATATTGATTGTTGTAATTTAATTTTTTGAGAGTTCTTTATAAGAGTTATTTTAATTAAAAAAATAATTATAAATAGAAATAACTCTTAACTAAATAAATAAATAAATAATCTTGAATAGTTGTAAAGTAAATAAATAAATGGAGACAACTTGTTCTCCTACATGTATTTGAATATTAGGATAGAAATTTTAGCTCAATCAAAGACTCCTAAAAAATTTTAGCATAAAAAATTATGTTGTGTATTAATGTTCTCTGTCAACATATTCCATTGACCTTAGTTAATGTTTATTTGTGATTTGCATGGGCTATTATCTAAAAACGTAATATGTCAATGGTTCCTTTTATTGTACATATTGTAATTATGATCATGAAATATATGGTTTACTAAAACTCTAGAACTAGTTATGTCATATGTTGAGGTCAAATTGAAAATATTATAAATTGATAATCTTACATTCATAGGGAAAGTTTGAATTTGGTAATTTTCACTTTCCCCTCTAGGAATATTTAATGATATACAACATAGGGAAGATGATTTGAGTAGGGATCTAACAAGTCAACTTGGTACTTCATCACTCCCAACAAGTAAAATGTTGATTTTGGTGACCATAGGGGTTTTGAGCAATATTTTTGGGAACAATTTGAGAGGGAAAATAATATAGAAGAAAGTACTTGTGTGCACATAAAATAAGAGATAATACACAGTTATGTGCATATTTTAGAGATTGGGAATTCAATAAGTAATATAGGTACCTAAGTTAGGATAATTATAAAAAAATTAAAATAAAAAGAGAAGGCCACATGATAGAGGAGACAATGTTAAGACATGGAAAAAACATACAAATATAAATATAAATATAGGTTCCTTTTTGTTTTGTTGTGGTTTGATGCTTTATCATACAATGATTCACCTAACTCCATGCATTATTCATGATTGATTTAGAATTAAACATCATGATAAGGAAACGACCAAAGAAAAACATCAGAAGAGGATGAAATTGAAAATACAAAGAAAAGGGAATGAATGAGGAAAATTTGTGAAAGTAAGAAATTGAACACATAGATGAAGACATATCATGGATCATCCATTCAATACATTAAAGAGAATAATTTGGAGAAGCAAAGGAAATGAATGTAAAAAAATTGTGCAACAAAGAAATTGAATCTTAGAGTTGAAGGTCACTTTGTTGCTTAGTCCTTTGCTGATGCAAGTCTTCAAACCTTACCTCTATCTTTTGTACTTATTTGGATTTTGGTCATGCTTAGAAGTATGGTAGGAATTATTCCAAGATTATTCTTTGGCTACCATTGATGAAATTCAAGAACACAAAATAGAATAAGGCATCACAAACATGCCAATAAGGTACATGCAAATGCAAAATATGACATGCTAGTGGACTAGTGTAGTATAAAGAATCAACTTTTGAATATTTTTTCAAATTAGATTTTATCTTTTGTGATTGATTCATTGGTAGATGGATTCATGTGTCATAAGAAATTTCCTTAAATACATGTCCATGGTCATTAATTGGAAATATATGGCATGAGATCCAATATGCTAATGAATATTTTGTGAAAGGTTTGACTTTTGGGGAATAAAAAGTTGAATTTAAATTTGGTAGACAATACCCCACAAAACAATCTAGTCCAAGGAGGCTAAATTTTTTAGATTGTGCAATAGAAAATCTTAAGGTGGTTTATAATGGTAGATTACTAATTGTTGTTGTGCACTAAATGGATCACTAAGTATTTATGATGTATTTGAAAAATGGTATAGAAAAAGGTGTAAGTTCTATAATATACACTTTTATCCCTTCAATTACAAAGAATATCATAGTTTGACTTGCAAAACTTGTGTGATTTGTAAATTGAATACTTCAATAATACACAGTTTAATTTATTTTAATAATTTAACCATGCATGCATTAAGGAAAAATGGTTTTGATGAAAAATGTTAATTAAGAAGTATATATTGATGACTTTGAGTGTATTGTAAATATAATAGAAAACTTAAAAGATCACATCAAACTAGATTTATATAAAGAAGCTACGTAAAAAAGACAAAAAAAAGGGAACTTATAAAAAGAGGACATGAAAATACATGTTCAATAGATATATAAATGCATGATGAAATAATACAACTTATAATCATATTTTACAATTGTTTAATTTTATTTTCGAACAAGAGAATGGACCCATTAATAAAATATATATATATATATATATATATATATATATATATTTACATTTAAGAAACCTTTTGCAAATTTGTTTCAAAACTTCTCTTTCATATACATTGTTATAATGTTCTAATTTTCCCTTTTAACCATTTATCTCTTGAAAAAAATCTCCAAATTGATGGAATATCATTATTTTTTGTTATGCAAAGCCAATTAAGGATGTTAATTTAATGAATTACAATAGATAATTTAGTTAGAAATTAGACTTGTCACTCCTTTTTAAGCACAAAATATAAATGCATTATTATTCATTGACCTTGTAAATCCTCCTAGGATGAGAGATAATTGAATGTGTGTGTTGTCTGAAATGAATGGAAACAAATCCTTTTATACCAATACATAATAATTTACATAAGCACACACACACACACACAACTTTAGGTGAGAAAGGAAAAGGGGGCAATAGGTCAATTTGAATTTAGGAAAGTTGAGTTCATTCTTATGTGGATCACCCTATGATTATGGACTTGACCTAGGATAAGATAGATGGAATAGATCATGATAAACATCGAGTTTGCGAATCAATGCATATATTATTATGGATAATTAGAAGGATGGATCAAATGTACGAGAACATTAAGTGATATTTTGTGTAGATAAAAGTGAGGTAAAATCTATGTAAATGTGTCTAAATTTACATTAGAATATGGCATTTATCAAAATACATATGTACCAAAACATTGTCCAAAAAAATATTTACACTTGCATTTCCATTTATACATGTTTTTCGTGTTATTTATTTAAGAACTATTTTATGTCATGATCATATATAAAAATTGAAACACAATTAAATGTTTAAAAAATTAAAACTATTTGAAAATTATTAATTTTTTTATTTACTTAAAAATTATATTATATTTTTTCATTTACTTCAAAATTTTATAATTACTATTATTAAAAATATAGATTATGTTTATATCTATTTTATTCTATAATTAAAAAAAAATCTACTAACATTGTTATAAATAATCCTTCATTATATATTTATTATTAAATATTTTAAATTGTAATATAAGCTTTATTACATACTTTAATAAAGAAGGTAGTAAAATATAATTATTCGCTCTAATTAAACTACCCTTACACCCAATCTATCTCTTAAGAATAATGAATAAATGCAATTTTAGGATAAGCTTAAATAATAGTTTTCTTGTTAAAATTCTGTGCTTCAATTTTCTTTCATATGGCATATTCATAGTAGTTTATTCCACCATATTTAATCCCCTGGGAATGGGGGAGTAAAACGAATTACTACTGAAACGAAAACAACTAACATGAAAACGGAAGTACGGGACGAAATCCGGCGAAAACGGATATGTGGAAAGGATAGAGAACGGAAATGTCACTTCATGGGACCCACGGACCAGGCCACCTAAGGGAGTGTACCCTTAGAGTGTGTCGGTTAAGCCCGGCCCTGTTTCAATATCAAACTTCAGAGTTCAGAGTAGTATAGCATTAAACGACATGTATTTACAATACATTCTGATTCTGAGTAAATTAACAAGCATCCTGGCCTGATTGAGTGCGGGAAGGATCATTAGCAGGCCTTCCAGATTGCAGACAATCAACAGTGGATGATAAATTTGATTGTCCATAGCTATTCGAGCAAAAGGGATCCTTGTATGCAACGGCAGGTTTTAGTTCAATATTTTGCATCTTCAAATCAGTGCATGGGATATTATTACTGCAAGCCAAATAAAGTGGTTTGTCTGTGTATGTGCCAATGATCTTTGCATATGTCACGTCCGTTATAAACACTGCCGAGGTTCGATTAGGGCACGCCTCTTTATCGCAGTAATATTGGTTGATATCAATGGGAACTCCAACGTTGGAAACCTGTATGTTGGAGAAGGACACGTCTTTCACTGATCCACCTCCTCCCTGTGTGAAAGGTTCGCATGAACAACAATAAGAAAACTCTCACACCATCCTGAAAACTAAAGTTTTAGTTTTACAATTGGAAAGAGTCTTGAAGAGTTTCTTAACACACCTGCCAAGTTTTGATGCGGACGGCGTAGGAAGAATCTACTATATTGCTCTCGTAGACGCTCACGTTGTTAACGCAGGCCTTCCTCCCACCTTTCCCGAGTGCTCCAATACTGATATCAGATGTTTTTTGGTAGGCAATAACATTATGTTATATTGCAGGACACCAACTTATGATTTTTCATGTGCATTCAACTTAAATTTCGTTCCTGTTTTTTATTTTTTACCGTAAATATACGTGATGTTCAAACTGAGCATACACCTCAGTTTAAAAATTACAGTAACACTTAAAACATCTCTTTGAACTTTTCAAATCATGTTATTGTGAAAGTAATAAGAGTACCTGATACCATGACCAGGGCCGCAGTTGATGTTATGAACTCGGATGCCTGAGCACCCCGTTTGTATTGACACGCAGTCGTCTCCTGTTTGTTCATTCATCATACATGCTTATTATAAGCATTTCTAACGATGTAAATGGCAAAAAGAATTAAATGAAATTATGAGAAGCTGCAGATAATATACCGCAGGCCATAGAAGAATGGTGGATTTCTACATCGCGAGAGTTTTGAAGATGAATTCCGTCTGTGTTTGGGCTATTTTCAGGAGAGGAGATTGTTACACCAGCAACTTCAACAGAAGTGCAGCTGTCAAACTTGAGGTGGCATTGCGGACTGTTTTGAATCGTTATTTCTTGTACGCTCACGTCAGAGCTTCCATAAAATCTCAATGACTACGAATTGACAAGCAAGTTCAACAGTTAGTTGACTGTTAACATCAATTGCAAATCGATAGAAAAGACATTTAAAGTATTATTAAATTCGATTGACTAACCGTCGGCCTGACACTTGGTCTGTTACCTTTGACCTTTTTACTTTCCTGGCAAACATTAAATTCAATCGATATTGAAACAGCTGAAAAAAAAACAATTAAAAAAAATAAAAATAAATAAAAATTAAAGGAATGTATTTAAATTATGTGACATAAAATTAGTGAGGATGATGGTATGTTGCAGAAATAAGATTTTCAATTATGATATAAGATGTTTGTGGATCTTGAGTTCTTTTATTTATATTGCAAATCAAATTCAATGATTCATTTTATTTATCTATTTTATGAAGAAAAATCATGGAATTTGATCCAAAATGTATAGAAAAAATTCACACAAACAAATCAACAAATATTTCAACCTAATAGAAGAAAGTCCCTAGTTACCATGTTCCTCATAGATACATGTTAATTAAAAGCCCACTAAAAAATTTCAAATGTACTAGTAGTTGTCCACTTTATATCCAATGGTTACCAAAAAAAAGTACTTAATTGGAGGAGTTGTACAATATTGGGACATTTGTGCATATATACTGGATCAATTGTAGAAGTTTTGTGTTCGTCATAAATCGGACTCACAAGTCAAAGCAATATTTATAAACTATTAAGTCGCATACCAAGAAACCAAAATATATTGTCGAAATCCGACATACCATTTTAGAACTCAGAATGTACAAAATTAACTATAACAATTATTAGTACCGTTTTCAAACTATCCACCAAATTTCAAATCTTCCAAAAATTGCTATATATGAAAAACCCTCGAACAAAAACCAATAAATTAAATGAATCCGTTCACCTCATAAATGAATTCGGAAAGCTTCCACCAGACCGCCCCTTGTCCGTCTATAACACCGTTGCCGATTACAGTAATCCCGCGGAGCTTCGAGAAATTTATCCATTCTAATGTTTTGGATGCCCGCGTCCCCTGATTCAGGTGTGCAACTATATTTCCATCAACCTATCGAAGCGAGGGATAGTAAACCATAGTTTGGGTTGGTCAATGAACTACTGACATACATGAGCTGAAATATATCATGGAAAAGAAGTCTTATACCTTTAAGATGATACTTGAATTGCAGGGCCCGGAGAAGATAATGGGACCAACTAGAAAACTGTAGTTAGATGGAATATGCAGTGTACTGGACTCATTAGCGCAGGCGGCTCGCCATGCTCCCTTAAATGCCTGTTTTAACCACATTACCAACAACACATTTCTGTTACGAAGTATAGGGTTTTAACACCTACTATGTTCGAGTACGGTGAGATTAATTCTGTGACCATGTTCGAATTACCGTCAGATTTATGAGTGAAATAGGTGGGTAGAAGTGATTTGGTCGTGGCTGCTATTGTGCCCGAGCATTTCTCTCTCACGCCAAACACCAGTGCAATAACAAATATAACATATGCCATTTTGGTTGCAGACATTTTGTCTCTGCCTTGAAAGCGCAAGACAGTGCTATTTGTGGAAACACATGTTCACAAACTTCGCTTTATAGAGGCTTAGGAGAAATTATCGGGTAGTGGCAAGAGCTTACTAACCTTATCATGGAGGTCGATGAATTGACAGCCCCATGTCTTATGCCCTACACTTCTCTCGGCAATCAAAATCATGGGCCATACCAGCACATGGAAATCACGAGTGAAGGATTACATTTCTTTATATTTTAAGATTCCTCCTTCATCGATTACAATGTTTGAGATAAATGGGCCACATATTGGGCTACTTTTTAACACTAAACGGTTGAGTTAAAGGTAAATTTCTAACCACTAAATTGTTTACTGTTTTCTGGTCGTAAGATCAAATAAACTTATTTTTCCTTAATTCTCAGCTACAAAAGTTCTGCAACGTAAGCGTTATGATATATTGTATAAGTTGAATAGATGGGTAACTAATGATCACATCAAGACGATGAATAAAGGCCACATACATTCACATTGGGATGCTGTTGATTGAATAAATGAATATGGCCGCACAGAGCAATGCCATGATTGTCTAGTTGATTAGAATGGTTTGGGGTGTCAGAATGGGCGATTGAATGTTTGGTATATTATATTTTTGTCTATAATAGCTATCATGGGCCGATTTCAGTACAAAAAATGTGGGGCTACAACGATTTTTTGTTGTTTCCGATTTTAGTTTGAAGGTTTCCAACTCAGTTACGTTTTCCTTCATGGAGCTGAGCATCATCTTGCGCCATAAGCGATACTTGGTGGTCATGAAAGCGAACTTTTCTGTGTTTGTTTCAATATCTCGTGCTAAGCGCAAGTGGAGAATGTTGTGACTGCAATGGTATCTTCAAGTTTTCTTTCTTCATTTGCGTGGCTATAGCTAGACAAGCAGACCAGATAGATGTGTTCATGCACCTAAAATGGTTGCGATACTTTGCTTCTTCTTGGCCGTTTAACTACTCAAGATAATGTTAGGCCGTGCACGTCAAGAAAACAGAGAACTAGATGATTCACGAGATTTATAATGTATGGCCCAAAATGCTACGTTCAAGGACCACATTAACTATCTCAAACAAAGAATTCGCCTTATATTCTTAAAAGGTGGCATTGTGATAAGAAATAGTGGTAAATGGTTAAGTTATTTTTATTGGTGAAAATTTATTTTTGATTATTAAATTGTTTGATGTTTAGGAATATTTGATAATTATTTGTTTGTTTATGAGACTTTATATAAATTTATTCAATATCAAAGATTGTTTAAGGATGTTGAAAAAGAGCTTTCATAAGATTATTATTTTTTTTTTCCAATAACTTTGAATTTATAAAATTTTAATATATTCATTCATAATTAAATTTGACATAGTATAAATTCATCTCTAATTTTTTTATATTATTATTTATAAATTGAATATATATCAATTGGGGACAATATGGCCATCAATTTCTTCAAGATATATAATATTAAAAGGAACGAAAATTCATATTTTACAGTAAAATATTTATATACAAGTAGAATGTGATTAAATCAAATAGATTTGAGCTCCATGCAGAAATATGTGAGTGCTAGATTTTAAATTAGACTAAAACATCCTCAAATAAAAATTAATTGATGTAAGATCACAACACCAACTTCAAATAAAATCTTGTGATATTTATCCATCAAAAATTTGTTATATGTAATTCACATAGTAAAATTAGATAGAGAAGAACATCAAATTTTAAAATAATCTTTAACATCATTTCTAAATTATGAATTCATAAATTTATTTAAATAGTAGAATAAATGAATGGTCTATTTATGAGAACTAAAGCATCTATTCATATGCTTTTGCAAAATACCCCCTTGATAATTCATTAGTAATGAATCTTAGTAATTAGTAAAAAAATTACAATATAGGTTTCACAATCAAGAGAAAACTATATATGAGAATCATGAGTTTAAATTAAAAATTGGAGACTCTTGAAAATTAACTCCTATACTATAAAATAAAATTTTAATAAAATTCTAAATAAAGGCCTTTTTGATATTAGTTGTAATCTTACAACAACATTACTAACTAGAATATTTATGGTTGATTACTCCTGAAATTTATTTACAACATGATTAATCCTAGGTAGATATTAGGTTAAAACCAAATTGCCTTAAAGAAGGGGATTTATGAGTTTTTAGAGAACACTAAAATAAGTTTTTTATTATATCTAATGTGCTAAGGCTTATCATTTCAATAATAATCATAATATTAAAATGAAAAATATTTTATTTTGGTAACAAAAAAAGGGGAAAGGGCTCTAGAACCCAATCAAAGAGCATAACGAGGCCTAGAGGCCACAAAAACAAATCAAACAAAACAACAGGGGTCAAAGAACCAACCAACACCCTATAGAAAGTCTGACACCTAACAACACATAACAACAAAAACTACATACTAGCATAAAACAACAACCCTAAAGATAAAACGAAAACTAACTTTACAAAGGGCATGTAGGCCCATTAAAAATATCAAGAAAAAAACCAAAAAACACAAATCACCAGACCCAATTACTCTTTTAGAAAGTAGATAAGGTTCCATTCATTCTCAAGTTGTTCCATAGCCCCACGGTACTGATCCATCAATCTAGTCACACCTACATCAAGTTGCTCCTCCACATCTTGAGAGGCTTGTTGCTTATGATGGCCTTTCCTAGCATTAGTCACCCCACTCACCATTAACTTGTTGAAGGCCATATCCATCTTTTCCAGTTTCTACTAAAGCTCACAAATTTGTAAAGCATAAGGCTCTAGGAGTATAACATCATCCTGCATCACCTCACTCTTTTCCTTCATAGGTTGAACATTCAATCCCTCTGTGGCTTCCCTAACCACATCCTCAATTTCACGCTCACTATTCTAAATCCCTTCCTCTTCCTCATCCTTTGAATCTTTGACCACCATTTGATCATCACCAATGATTTCTTCATCCTATTCACTAACCATTTCTTCATCCTATTCACTACTTGTAGAATCATCTGAGAGATCTTCTCCCAACACAACCAACAACTCCTTTTTACTCAAATTAATAGGAGGTAAAGTTTCCTCTTCAAGTTCATCCCTAGGCTCTTCAAAACAATGCTTCTTCCCTTTGGAAAACTTTCCAACAAGCCTAGTTGACTGCCTCTCACCTCTCCCATCGCTAGAATCCTCCAAATTTCCTTGCTCCTTGTCATCTCTAATTTCAATGGGTACTTTTTTGGTAGTTTTTGGATCAAGAATATCACAATATTTCCTTTTAGTGCCATAATTTACCCATGGGGTTAACATAAGGCTCTTTTCCTTTCTAGTTTAGAGTAGTAGGGTTTAAGACAAGGCCCTTAATTAAAGATTGTTTAAAACTGGAAGGATCGGTAAGGGGCTTTTTGGTGAGAGGTCTCACAAAGGAGGCACCCACACTAGAAGAAATAGCTAGAGAAGGGCCAGGTAGGGGTTCTACATGAGGAAAAAAGGGCAACAAAACTTGTAGGGATACTGCCAAGATGTCTTGACAAGGGGGTAATAGTAGCAACATAATTATAAAGACATTGGATCAAACCTTGGTACTTGTGGACAGTGGTGTAGTGCCCTTCTAGAGTGAAATACTTCATGATATGAACACTAGCAACCCAAAAAGGAACTGGGAGGTACTCTCTATCATAGCAAATTTGGTTTCTCACCATTTTCTCATCACTTCAAGGAAGTTGTCCATAAATATCCAGTAATATCCATTACTAGTTTTGGAAACCCTTAGGCCACTATACTAAAGAACCATCATAGCTATTATCAACTTGGGAGACACATCAAACCCTATACTACCAATCTGAACTCTATCCTCTCTCCAAGAATTTTAAAACTTAGTAGTAATGTCATCATTGCATCCATGCATCACCATAAATAATTACATTATACTAGCCTCCTCAAAGAGCTTCCATAGCTCAACATTTTGTCATAAAGGAACATTGTTCAGAAAATGTATCTCAAGCTTGCAATTACATAGGGTATCATTCATCTGACAATGATGGGGGGGCGTGGGGGGATCCCTTCCCCATGAGGGGTCTGGGGGGATCATCCCCTCAGAAAAGGGTCCAGGTGTAGCGTGCCCTAGCGGGGGTTCGGGGGCAATGTCACAGAAAGGAAAATTTTATTTATATTTTATTATTGTAAATTTGTACTTTTCATTATTATGTCTCATATTTGACGACATATATTTTGTTAGCTTGACTTGCCATAGAAGGAAACCCTATTTTATGAGGAAATTGTATTACGAATTATGTGTATTATGATTTATTCTAAGAGTCTGATAGTGGTCGTGTTGCCTCTATATCTTTGGTTGGTGATACTCCTATGAGAAGCTTGCTTTGCATGTATATTGTAATCTTTGTGATTTCTAAATAATATATTGGGTGGCCTTTGGAGAGTGGGGTTTTTCTCTTGAAATGGTTTTCCCCATGTAAATCACTATGTTGTAGTATGCATGATATTTATGTTTATTTCTATTTAAGTTTATATAACTGTTAAAGATCTATAAAATTTTTGTATTATCCTTCTCTCAAGATTACTATAGGAAGTTTTTCCGCTACCTTACCTTCCTTACACACACAAGATAATGGCTCATACATTTTCCTAGGACCCCCATTTGAATTAGTGGGAGTAAAAATAATAAAAGAAGAATTAATATAGTTTATGCCACAATTTAGTAGAAATATAGCAGATGAGGCCTCTGCCAACAGGGCACTAACATCACAGAACTTTGAGAATGGTCTAGTAGGAGCCATGGATTAAGTTAGAGGGTGGATAAAATGTTGCCAAATTTTAGCAAACTAATTCATAAACTCACAATCCATGTGAGAGTAGATGCTGCAATTAATAATGATGGAAAGCAAGAACCAATAGAAGCCCAAGCACTGATTGAAAGGACTTCTAAAAGATTTCAGCTTAGGAAATATGTGATGGCACAATGAAGAGGAGATGATGTGATGATATATCATGATGGAAATTGTAGTGTCAAAAAATGTCGTCCATTATATTTTCACACTTGTTTGGGCCGTTGTGAGCTAAATGAACCTAATTGTACCTTATTTAGGGTGTTGTAAAGTGTTGCATTACACTGTCACACTAATCTAGGGTTTTCATTAGCCGATAGGCTATTCTGGGTGGGGAATCCCACTGGATTCGTCTGATGTCCGATTTTCTGTTGCCGTTTTGTGGGTGCTCCAATGTCCTCCTACGTGTTTTATGCGCATTCATTTCAACCATAATCTCGAGACCTTGGAGTTGATGGGGGATATCCCTCACAGTACATGCATCAGTCACGTCTTCCCTGCACATTCAAAGCAACCACAATGATCTATTCCTTGGAGTTGACAGGGGCCATCCCTCACACCTGCCTGCAGAGAGAAGTGTGGATGAAAACTTTAGTTAGGACAAAATGAGTACATGCATCACAAATTTCGTGGTAGATTAACGTCACCAGGTATGGCTCTGAGCCCTGTGCTAGATTTTTATCTGATGGATGACAGAGGCGGTGCCCATGGAAATCACATCATTGGTGCCTCTTTATTTATTTCCTTTGTCAAGCATACAGAAGGTGAACTTTGTGGCAAAATCATACATGAATGACGTGATAGTGCTGGTAATTGGGAGCTTCATTCTGGTGATTGCAGTGGAGGAGTATGGTATACACAAGCGCCTAGCACTGCACATGGTGGTTGCCTTCAGCAAGAAGAAGGTAAGCCCACCCCTCTTGTTGCTCGGCTTCTGTGGAGCCACGAGCTTTTTGAGCATTTCTCGCAAGTATTGAAGTTTTTCATGATTTCAACAACTTTAGACAAAATTCTATGAGCTTTTACAAATTGTGAAGAAATATCTTAAGCCATTTTAAATATCTCTTTGGTTGTGCAAGTTCTTCACATATTCTGAACATAGATTCTCTACCAATATTTGACTCTGAGAGTTTCCTGCTTTGATTTGTTCTCGATCAAAATTGATCCCTTTGTTCTGTTAATCATGTTGGTGTAAAGAAAGCTTGTATTGCATTCCTGTAAGGTGAAACCCTAATTTCGTATTTTGTTGTATAATTATGCAATTTGTACTCAAAACCCTAAGTTTATATATTTATTTTTGTTTCATTTCATGCCATGTAATTTGCGCTATTATAAACCCTACTCAAATTTCAAGTTCTATCTTCCATGGGTCCATGGTCTATCTTGTGCACAAATGGGCTACAAAATCTGTAAGTCTTCTATTGTCTTTCAAGTCAAGTGACCAATTTCTACTGTATTTTTTCAACAGTTCAGCAGCTTATTCTTACTTGCTTATGTCTGTAGACATGGATGTATCTTGCTGTACCATTTCTTTTATATATGGCAAAGACGAGTCTAAGGTTCTTTAGGTCTAGATATTGCTCTATAAGAATGTGAAATTACAATCTTTGGAATAGTGCCATATTCACTCCAAGTCATACTGCTGTGGTCATTCCTTCCCTGAACTTACAATCTTCAGAACAAGGTAAGCTTCCTAAACATATAAGATGGAATGATTCTGACTCTGAAGACAATTAATATTGTTATTGATGAAGTGTCGAGTAATAGCTTAAGCTAGAATTGAAAGGAAAAGCTATGGATTTACAAGGATAGCCATCCTATGATTGCTTTCCATAGATTGATGGTTTAGTGGTGACCAAAACCACATTATGGAAGTTTGATATCCATCTTCTGAAGGGTGTGAGTTGACATAACCCTTGGCAATGCCATAAAGTGTTGATTACAACAAATTACTTGCTTACAATTTCTAATCTATCTCTTTACCCTGGCTTATGGGGTTGTAATGGAGGAAATGAAAGCTTGATTGAGTAAATCAAGGAGTCTATTTGGTTAACATGCTATTAAGTGTACGAAGTGGGTTATCTGTCCATAAAACAACAGATAGCAGTTCATCTTCCTCAACAGTCTCTATTTTATCATTTAATTGAATGGTGCTTAAATCTTTGCTTAAGGAGGATGTTCATAACTGTCATTTTCTTTATTGTTAAGTGACTTGGTATGTATGCATTTTTTTCATTCTACCCTTATTGATATGTTTTTTGGCTATATTTCTCATTTCTGTTGACCTATTTTGATTATTTGCAGTATTTTTGACTGCCAACAAACTACTCTGGTGAATAGCAGTTCTGATATAATTTATCTTATTTCTTGACAATCCAATGTATTCAGCAGGTTTGGTACGATGTGTTGTTATTTATTTGTAGAACTTTGATGCCCATTGTTTCCTAATGCAATGCTTCAGGGTCTACATATACTTTGCTGGGGTATTATTTACTAAGTCATAGTACCAAGTTTCTTTCTTACTCAGTGTAAATTATGAAGATGTTTTGTCAAGATTCTTTGACATTTCTTGAAATGAAAGTCCAATATTTTGAAATCATCCAGTTCGAGGTTTGGCTACTTTTGGTTGCTGCAATTATCTTAATGCCCGTAGAACTTTGTTCCATTGAATTGCTAACCTATGAAAGACATTTCTATGCCATGTTTGGCCATGTTTGTCATGGGTGTATTTAGATAGATAGCAATTGTAAATGCATGTAAACACACTAGCAAGGGGAAACAAGTCATTTAATTCTTTTGCATATTTGTAGAATCTACAACGAACATAAGATTACTACAACTACATTTCTTGAGTGGAATGTTTTGAATGTGTTTTGGTTCTTGAGTACAAAATTCACATATATGAGTTTGATAGTCATTCAATGATCTAAAACACATCATATTCTGTATAAAATTCATAAATCCATAGAAGGCACATCTATCTAATTCACACTACATATGCTTCATTATATTATACTGCAAACCAATTAAAGATTAGAGACTGACTAGAGAATTTGACTGTGTTTCTAATAACCTTAGCAGCATTGGGAGTGGTTCCACCCATAAGAACACTTTACAACATCTCCCTACTTTTTCACCCTAACAGGTTAAGCAATTCACACATATCTCTCCAAAATGAGCTGCTATTTCACTTGTGACTGTTTGTTTTAGCCAGTAAAATAGAAAAGTGTTTTGTGGAAATCAACGTTCCTATTCTAGATCACATGCATATACCAAACTAGGCATGATGAGGAGGCTTGTGCGAACTGGCCTTACAAATGCATATCTATTATGTGTACCTCCCATACACGGTAGCAAATATGCATAATGTCATTCTTAAAAACTTGCATAAAGTGTGTGCTTTAAGGCCTAATCATAAAAGAGGTGTAACATCCATACTTCTCTTGCTAAATTGGGCTAGAAATAGCATTTTGAGAATCAATAATGTGTTCCCTTGGCCAAGGAGGAATGTCAATAGCACCACAAGAGTTAATTAAATTGTTTGTTGTAAATCTTAGGACAAAGGCAGAAGAGCACCTGGGCTAGTTGGTGACTTATATTCTACATTAAGTTTCTAGAAAGATTAAGAAGAGCAAATAGAAATTGGGAAACAGTCACCCCCTAATTGAAATATTTGAGTTTATTCACTTTATTGATAAACTTAATAAGGAAATTTTAGCTACAAATGAAGATCATAGGATAATTAGGATAGTCAGACCTGTAATAAAGAAACATGTCATGAAAATAGTAGAAAATAAAGGATTTGGATGCGATCAAGAGGAACGCTCCCCGATCACACATAGTAAGAAAAAGAAAAGGTTATCACAAAAGCTCAAAACAACCAAATGTGAAAGCTACAATAAGGGAACCAAAAAGAATGGATATTTCAAGAAAACAATTCTATGAAAAAGAGGTTTAGAAAACAGGTAACCCCTACCTGTTTTATTTGCAAAGGTCCTCACTATGTTAGCAAATTCTCAAATAAGAAAACTGAGAGAGGAAAGAAAATGTTAAATCAGATGGTTGAGCTACTCATTAAAATTGAAGAAGAATTCATCAAGTATTTGATGAAACCACCAATTAAGAAGATTCAGAAGATTTATATTGTATTCACTTTCACTCTAATAGTGAAGCATCAAAACAGTCACAGGAAAATGAATAATAATCATCAGATGAATCAGCTGGATCATGAATAAGTTTCAACATAATGATGATGCTTGGAAAGGGGCATTATAAACAACCAAAAGAGTTCTTAATGGACCTAATAGGAGAAAAGAAGGATTTAGAAGCAATAGTTGATGTAAGTGAACGATATCAGGTCTGGAAGTAATGACAAGCCCAACTCAAGGAACCAAACTGCAAAATTGAAGATGTTCAGTTCAAAATCCATCATCAGGAGAATCGTAAACAAAAAAATCTGGTGAGAAAAGAAGGATACAAACCAACTGAAAGGTAAATCTTGTTAGTCCAATCATGGTGGCTTGACTGCACATATGTATTCAATGTGCAGTAATAGTTTTGTCAAAAGGAAAATAAAAAATCCATTTCAAAATGAAAGGAAGAGTAAAATCTCTTTTACAGAAATCTTGGGTTAATAAATAAATAGCATCAATATTCAGAATCTACCTTTGGACATCATTTCTTTTAAATAATACACTCTTGTATGTTTTCTTTATCACGAGTAATAGATATTATGCATTGTTGAGCAGCTAAAATGTTATTGATTTCCCTCACATCTCTCCCAGTTTTAATAAAGTTCCATTTGTTCATTTTCAAATCTTCTCATATCCCTTCATCAATTGACTTTTTCTATAAATATTTAGTCTTAAGAAAAGCAATTTACATTTTCTTGCAATTTTTACACCTGCCCTTTAATATATTGTCAGAGTATATCAGAGTAGATGCTGCAATTAATAATGATGGAAAGCAAGAACCAATAGAAGCCCAAGCGCTGATTGAAAGGACTTCTAAAATATTTTAGCTTAGGAAATATGTGATGGCACAATGAAGAGTAGATGATGTGATGATCTATCATGATGGAAATTGTAGTGTCAAAAATTGTCATCCATTATATTTTCACACTTGTTTGGGCCGTTGTGAGCTAAATGAACCTAATTGTACCTTATTGAGGGTTTTGTAAAGTGTTGCATTACACTGTCACACTAATCTATGGTTTTCATTAATAAATTGGGCTTCTTTATGTTGCAAATATTAATGAGTATGGTGGTATTGTCATTAATGTTGTCATTGATGTCAACATAGTATAGGTTGTTGTAGAGAAAGGAATCAAGTGATTGTAGGTGGTGCATGTATAGTTGAGATACTATTGAGATGTTGTGAGTACATGGAGCTATCTTTATGGTGTTGCAGGTGTGTTTATATGACGAGTTACCAAGTTCTTTTGAAAAAAAATAATAAATAGTGAAGACAAAGTTGTGTGTGTATTCAAAATGTGCTCCAGTATGTGCTCCATATTTCTTCCATGTCGATCCTATGCTTCTATGGATCCGAAGATTTTTTTAAGGGCTTCCTTGGGTGATATATCCTAGATTATTGCTGCTGGTTTGATGAAGAGTGAAAGTTGAGTTCACTAGTTTGTAAACTAGTCTGGTAGAGTTGTTTGTCTATGGATTGGGAGAAATGTATCTATTCCACAGTTCTCTATTGGTTTGTTTCATGTCTCGTAGATCTGGAGGAAGGCTAGTAATGGTGTTATCTATGTTCTATCAAAGGTGCTTGTGGTTTGGTGCTCCAGAAGACTAGTTTCAGAGTTACTATGTGTGTCTGCACAGTTTGGATGGATTGATGGAAAGTGTTCTATGTATGAATGTTGTTACAGTAGTTTTGGATGAATCTGAAGGCATCTAAGATGTGTTCCAGTGTATGGTGAACCATGTTATGTGGTCTGCATGTTGTCTAGTCTTGTTGTGGAAGCATGTACTTCAAAGTTCATTGGTGTTTTTCATTAGGTTTGGCCGACCTAGTGTTTACATGTCATATGAAGGATAAGTATCAATTAAGGAACTATGTGAGTGATCCAAGATATTGTTTTGGGTCCTTGTTAAGTTTTGGTTTAGTCCACTCTCATTCTTATCCACCATGGGAATGTTGAGTTTCTGACCTAATTTGAATTTGTAAAATGAAGTGTGTGTAGCCGACCTTGGAGAAAGTTTCTAAGGTTGAAGATGGTATAAATACAAGGCAAGAGGTTAAGGATTAAATGCCACAAGTGTGAGAAGCAAGATAGATGTGAGAAATTGTGTGAAAGTGAGTTGAGATAGTGAGAGCTATAATGTGTTAGACTCCTGAAAGTAGTGAGCTAATGGTGTATGCCATTCTATGATCAAGGCTATAGATGTGTGGAAGTTGTTGTGGTGGATCTTCTACTGCACTAAGAGAGTGTTCTCTTTGTAACATTATTCTTTCTATCTTTCTATATCTGTAGGTAGTGAACCTCCCATTTGGATAGTGAGTCCTACCTTGGGTAGTGAGCCTCTTTGTAAATGGTTTTGAAATTACTCTTATATTGTGAGTTAATCCTCACTGTGGTTTTTCCCTTATTGGTTTTTCCACGTAAACCTAGTGTTTCTTATGTTGATATTGCTTTATGTTATTTGCACTTCATGCTCATACTTAATAACAAATTAAAGTGGATGTGGAGCTAATAATTGTTTGAGATTTGTGTGATTGGTGACAACTAATTCATCCCCCTCTCAGTTGTCTTGTGAATTTCAACAATTGGTATAAGAGCTTTGGTTCCTCGGCGAAGAGCTTAACCACTTGAGGTAGATACGATGACACACAAATTGAAAATCCTTGTGTTTGATGGATCTGACTACATTTTTTGGAAAGTTTAGATGAGAGGTTACCTAAGCTCTCCTGGTTACAAGACTTGGAAAGTTGTTGATACAAAATATGTTGAGCCGACAAGTGGTCATTCTTCTGCAGATGAGATTTCTACCTATGAAGAAAATGAAAAAGAAAGGTATGCAATCTATAGTGCTTTATCTAAGATTGAGCTAACAAAATTTATGTCATTAGACATTGCTTATGAAGTTTGAGAAAAGTTGAAAGATATCTATGAAGGAAATGATAGAGTCAAACTGTCAAAGGAGTTAACAACTAATCACAAATATGAGAACTTGAAAATGGAAGAAGGTGAAGACATTGCAAGTTACTTTCAAAGGGTTGACATTGCAATAAATGAAGCCAAAAATAAAGGTGGTACTTTGTGATGGAACCCCTCAAAAAATTCTTGGTTCCATTTTACAATTGTGCAAAATTTGGCTCGGACCCTTGTTTCTGGATTAGGGTTGTGTTCCTCACCATTGTGTTAGGGTTTTTATGTTGTTAAAACCCTTCAAACTAGGACTACAAGCTTTGAAAAAACCTTGGTCATTTTTAATTTTCATTGACCTAATATTCCTGATTTCCAGTTGTCTAAGTTACCTCTTATGCCATTGATGTCGTTGTATTCACTAGCCCCCTGATTTTAGGTGTGTCGATCACTGTAGTCCTTCTCAGTACTAAATTTTCCTATGGTAAAAGCTTAATTTTATAATGACTTAAATCCTTAGCCTTTATCCTTTATGGGTCAAGTTCTCATCTATCTAGTGATGGTCCCCTTTTAAGATTAACTTTTGCGGCATGTTTAGAATTAGGATTTCATGTTGGTTGTTCAATCACCAAAAGTTGATCCTAGCCATTCCCCATGCACTCATGATGATTTACTTCTTATTTTATTCACACGAGCTAACGAGATTCAACCACATGTTTGGTACATTGGTGGGCCTGGTCTCATTGCTGAAGATAGCTAGTGCCATTCAAAGAAGATCAACGATTGTAGATTTGAGACGTGGCCAACTCTTGACCACTCCCTGTGCACTCATGTTGATTTATTTCATAATATTTTAAACACATAGGCTTGCAGGTGATGGCCATGTATCATGCTTAGGGGTGAGACCGATATTTCCAAAAGGGAAATAGACATGGTTTAATAGAGATCAACTATGAACACCTTAACATGTGTTCTCATTGGGAGTGTTCCCCATGCACTTGTCCATATAAAGTAGTAAGGAAAGATAGTTACACGAGCTAGTGGGCTGAATGACACTTGTCACTGCCATGGGACCCTACAAACTCTGATGACGGTGATTGCTTCATAAGGAAGGAAATTGATGATCGATGGCAGGTGACATGGGTCGATCTCGATCGCTCCCCGCCATCCGATGAGGGCCCCTCCTATGTGTCATATTTTGTAGTGGGAAAATGGGAAAGTTCCACATAGATATTATAAAAGGGCTTTGATGGAATCTAATAGAGTTGGAAGGTTTCTAAATTTGTCCTAGAGGGTACTATTTCCAAACGGTGCCATTTTTTAAATTTATTCTTTGATGCACATGTTTGGGAGTTTGGTCATCGTATTGATAGCTATTGATACATGTGGAAAGGAGAAAATAAAGTAGAGCAATGTATGAACCAATATTTTGAGATTAGATCAGGACCAATGCCCGTTGTTCTGCTATGAAGAAATACAAGTGAATTAAATACCACAGGTAAGCAGGTGATTATAGCACAATTTTTTTTAAATGATGCTAAGTATGTAGTTGAAATATGTGTACAGAGTGGATGCATATCTACTCTAGTATTTTCTGATCAAGAAAAGGAATTAAAAGCATAATTAAAAATTGGTCATAATTAGTTACACTAGTAATCTATCCGTTGATTTATTTTTAAAACATTATTAGTGGTTGAGGTTAAAAAACATGAAATCAGACTATTGTTAGCTTGCGTGCTCGAGCTTTCTTTGAGTATTAATGGTTGGCACACTTGCATGGATCGATATAAGGAGGATTGATGGCCATATTTTTCATTCTGAATTTTCATTCAGACACTAACTATTAAGTTTGAGTCCAAGATAAAAGTTGGTGAAGGTGTTTCGGTTCTTATCACTGATAAGATGAGTAAGTCTAGAGAGTCTACTAGGCTGGTTCAAAGGTCTAGGAGATTGAGTTTGTGTGAGTCTATGGATAATGCTCTTGAGGATTAAATTGAGACATAGGGAGCTCCTAATACACCAAAGAGTAGAAGGAGACACATGAAATTCAAGAAGTATGGTGTCAGGAGTAATTACCGCCTAAGAAGCCAAACTGTTTCATAAGAGTTGGTCAAGTTCAAAGGGAAAAAGCTAGTGGAATTTATGAAAAGAAGGAAAAGAAAAGGTGCAAGTATCACAAGGCTTATCTAGGAGGACGTAATTCTCCTAGTGAGGTTTCTAATAGCCTTTCAGATAGTGAGGGTGATATTGATCTAGAGTGTGACCATTATCCACTCTCCCTAGTACCTTCTTAAGACTTTTATGAGGAGGTGGTGATGGTTCCTTCAATTCCACTATGAAAAATATGTGGGTGAGTATCCTCTAAGGTTGATGACTCAGAGTGATGATTATTCCCCATTTTTTATTTTGACGACACCATGGTCCTTTTTTCAGGATTGACATATTCAACATTCATGTGATTTCTTGTTTCTAGTGCTAATGTGGAAACTTTTTAGGCTGGTGTGTTGGAGAAGTGCCAGACTTCCTAATGTTGGCAACATTTAGGTTTCTTTCGAGTAGTATGCAAGTTTTTGCTAGGGCTACGAGTGGAGAATCTTCTTTGGTCAGCAAGGACAATTATTCAACATCACAACAACAAAATTTTCCTGTTGAGGATCTAGCATGTCTTCATTCAAAGGATGTGGAATTTGGTCTTTTACTCTTCTATTTTCCACAATGAGTGCATGTAACTAACTAGGGGCATCTGAAATTCTGGTGCAAATGATATTCAAATGAAATGAAATGTAAATGTAATTGACCCCAATGCTTGTTGCTCCCTTGTGCTATAAAAATGATTTCAGGGCTCATTATAGAGGGTTGGATTTTTAAGTCTCAACAGGGTTTTAGGTGAAAGCTAAGTTCAAGAAAGGCACTTTATGAAGAATATGGATGAATAGAATAGTAGGTTGTCTTGGGTAGGAGTCATGTATGTAATAGTCTTAAAATAGTTATATAGAAACTAATGATATTGAAACAAATATTAGTCTATAAATAAACACTCTCCTATGTATCTTTCTCACAAGTTATGAATGAAAATACTAATGGTGTTATCATTTATCTTTAATTGTTCCATTAAATGTATGATTTTGTTTTAGCTTAACTCAAAGAGTTGATTAAAACACTTAAGGAGGGTTATATATTTTATAAGGAATTGTATAGTATTTGTATGGAGTGAGTTTTTTTAAGCATTGTGAGTTTTCATTAATGCAAAGCACTATGAAAATAGTCCACCAATCTTTGAATTAAAGAGTTTATATATATATTACTGGTTCTTATATATTTGACTCAGTTGCTCCAATTGGTGAAAGACTGGTCTGTTTGTTCGAAAATATTACATGAAAATGAGTAATTAGCATACTAGGTCATATACTTAAAATAAGAACAACATTCATTTAAAATATTTTCAAGTATGTTATGGGTTTGAGGTACCCCTATTTCCTAGAAAATAGGTAATTATCTACTTTTAAAAGGTCTACCAAACCTTCAGTGAAGTACACTATTTGCAATATGTAGGAATAAATTTGTGTATAAATATGTTATCAACAAGATACACCTCATGTAAACACAATATGGAACACGCTCCTAGGTGCTACAGAGCCTAAAGTGTAGGAGTAAAGACCTAAAAATACTTTACTCATTGTGTTGGCCACTAGCCTTGTAGTTTCTTCATTATAGGAGTTGGCTACTCTTTATAAAACTCTAAGGTTTTGTTGGAAAAATCACCAACAAAAATGGCGACTCTACTGGGGAGTAAGTTGAGAAAATTCTGATACAAGATCATCTAGCCTTAAGAGTAAAGAGTTTGGTGAGTCTGGACATCTGGTTCAGATATTAAGAGCTTTTCAGACATGGACGTGATTCTATTGCAGTGATTTCAAAGAATTTATGTGTGACTTTGTTGTGGGAAAAGACCCATAACAAAATTCATTCTTAAAAGGAGCTTCATGTTGCTTGAAGTTTAGTCCTCTATGAAGAGAGGTGGTGACTCTCTCTAAAGAACCTATTAAAGATGTGAAGATAATTTTAGATCTACAATACTTCCAATCAGGAAGAAAAATCTACAACAACTACAATATATCTAGGTATTCTTCATATTTTGGGCTTTCAAGAAGCATACATTCTATTTATGAAGATCACATTTGAAAGTCATGAAAAATTTGATTCCCTATTAAGTGAATAAGCACTAAGAGATGGAATGATAGTGATTTGTTATGTATACTTTAATATTACTAGATTGCAAAATCTATTATGAGGTGAAGTATAAATTATTTTTGAAGAAATTCATTCAAAAGATCTTAAGCAAATCAAGATAGAAATTTTCATTATAAAAGATTAAGATTATACTGTAAAAGAATTTGGATGTACCCTTTGTAATTACAATGTTGAAATGAAAAGCTTGTAAGTGTATAACAAAGTATATCATCAATATATACACCTTTGTTTGGTTCCTACTACAACCATGGTTTGTAATCAGCTCTAGTCAGGTTGTAAGAGAAGTTTTAACTCTAAAAGATATAGAGCTATTAATTTTATTGGAATTAATGGTTAATCAAATGTTATTCCATCTAAAATCAGGGAATACTTACCAAAATTCAGTGGTACAAAGTGTGAATCAGTAAGTGAGCATTTGCAACAATTCAACAATTTAACGAATGAGTTTGAGGTAGATCATGAGGATGTAATCATGAGATTATTTGTGTAGTCTCTAGGAGATTCAAGAGATTGGTTCTCTAATTTACCAACATGCTTTGTCTATTCTTGGAGTGAGTTCAAAGCAGTGTTCAAAGAGAAATTTGGTGAAAGAATCGATGCTAGTTCCATGCTTAATGAATTTATGAATATTGAGAAAGAAGAGGATGAGCTAATCCCAACATTTAACTGAAGATTAACTAAAACATTGAGGGATATTCCTGAAGGTATGGTAATAAGTGATGCAGTATGTTTGGTTGTTTATTTGGGATCCTTTGATAATGAGATGAGCTATTTGCTAAGAGATAAGGATCCTAAAACTTTGTATGAGGCATATGGGATGACCATGAACATTGCAAACAATTTAAAAATGGAATACAAAGGAATTATTTGTCTGCAAGTGTTTACTGCCCTAAGACACTAAATGTTAATAAGAGGTGTAAGTCAGAAGGTAAGGATGAGTGTGAAAGCACTTACACCCCTATTATTTCAGCTTACACACCATTCCATAATGTTGATCACATAGAATCCCATAATATATCTTCAAGAAGTTGCATGCATTTGTAATCCTATATCCCTTGTTCAAGATCTCTCTTGTGTAAAAATACATGAAGGAGAATCATCATATGATCTTTATGCAAGATTTATGGATACTCTGTCTTCAATTCTTGAATGCCACAAACTTGAAAATTTAGTGTGCATTGATTTATTTTATGAATCTTATGAACCAGGTTTGAGTTCTCTACCAAAAGAATTGAAGCCAATTAGGCTTGACCAAGTGTGTGAATACATTTCTTGTTTTGAAAAAAATAGAGATGATCATAAAAAGGCTACTATGTTTTCAAACTAAAATGATAATGATTTTTCTACTCCATATGTGTTAAGTAATTAGATATCACATAAAGAAGAAAATAGTAGAGCAAAGATTGAAAATGTATGCCTTAGTAAAGAAAAAGAAATGTGTAGTCTTAATTCTTTTGAGGATTCCATCAGTTGTGGTCCAATGGAAGACATAACATTGTGCAATCAATTTGAAGATTCTGACCACAGTTTTAGCGTTGATAAGTCTCCTTACTGCAATAATAATGATGATGGCATTGAGAATGATCACTCCTCTGATAATTAGGGTTTTCCTCATAATAAAAAGATTGAATTATTTTCTACAAATGAGAAACATGATATTGGAAACATATGTTTTCCTAAGAAGGAACAAATCTCTTCTTATGAATAATTTTCAGAGTATGAGTGGGTGATCCCACAATATTGGTTTACAATTTTTGGCCAAATTGGATAATGAACTAATTTTTCCTAACTAAATCTTCACTTTCGGGCACCTATAGCGGCTAAACCATGAGGAATTTGTAGATGATGCAAACTAGTGATTTGTAACATTTTGTATGTATATTCTAAATATATTTTTTTTCAATTTTTTTGGAATTAGATTGCACTTCTTTTTCCATCTCCTTTAAAAACTAGTTTTTTTCAGTAAACACCATTTTTAAGGAGTGACGCTCACCCTATAACACATAAATTTTTTCTATGAAGGATAAAATATATTTTTTGAATTTAGATTTATAACTATGATATATAGTGCTTCCAATTGGTTTCATAGTGTTTTATTGAATATTTTTTCCTTAATCAAGTTTTGAAGTCAAACCAATTACAATTTAGAAATAGGCAGATTGTATAACACAACTTTTTTTTTATGTATCAATATTCAATTTTTTTTTGTTGGATCAAGGACTTCAATATCTGGTGCACTCATATTTTTCAATTTTTATTTTTCCAATCTTCTATTTTTCCACATGTGTAGAACAAAGAGCTTGATTTTTGATGAATAACCTACATTCACAACAAATAAAAAATAAATATATTAATAAAATTATATTTTTAGGGAAGCTTATAATAAAGAATACATACAAAAAAAAATAAAATGAATTCATTTGATCCCCCAAAAGGTAAATCAAAAGTGGTTTTTTATCAACATTTTGATAGGTGTAAAGGAGACTCAATCATAGGTATGGTTTAAAACTAGCAGGGTTCTATCCAAGTGGGTTTGATCTATGATACTTTGATCAAACCCTCTTCAATTGGAATGCTTTAAATGTAAATTTTTAAGGCTTAAATAATTATATTTTCTAAAAATATGTGATTTCAACAAAAAATAAAATCTCCCAAAAATTGTAAACCAACTTTGTGGGATCACCCGAGTTAGAGATGTTACTTGTAGAAGATGTAGATGAAGTTGAAAATACATCTATATGCTCTTCTAGTGACTTTTGTGATTATGAAGATAATGATGATTTGAAGGATTTAGATACTCATAATGTAGAGGCTGAAGCTTTTATGTCAAAATAAAATGTAAGGGAAAACCCTTTATTTGATGATCCTCTATCTTCACTAGAGATGAGAAATGATGATCCTTACTGGTGTAGAGATAATCAACTGTTTGTTGAGAATTTTGATGATGCATTTGACACATGGTTAGAATGTGTTCTTGAGAAAGAAAAGGAACACATTGATGAACTCCTCAAGAGAATTTCCTATGAATATTTCACATTTGATACAAATGTTGCGGATAAAGATGAGTATCATGATGCTGATAACTTGAAAGAATATGAATACTTTCAATTCCTAGTTTAGTTGGAAGGTATTTTTATGGAGCATGGCAATAAAATATAGAGCAAAGAATGTATTTTTTAGTATAAAGATATGTCATATGATGATAAAAAAATTTAGTTTGTCTCTAATAATACAATACAAAATGACCAAGATTACACTAACAATGATATACTAAAAAAAATGAGAAAAATGCTAGTAACAATGTTTGTAATCAAGCAAAATCCAAGGGTATCCACATATTCCTACTTGTAAGAAGAAGGATATACATGTTGCAATGGTATGGAAAAGGTAAAAATGGGTTGAAGGAATTTAGTTCTTTGAATAGATTAGTTTTTGATAGGGGTAGGAATTAGCCCTAATTTTTAGTGGCCTAGTGCCACCAAAGTGGAATTGAAGCCTGGTTGGATTGTAGAGTGCATACTCAAAATTTGCACCTCAGGAGAAGGCTTCAGATGAAGTGGAGATTGGATCTCCCTTTTCAAACTTTTTGGGCTTGTGTAAAAATTGTACATATTTTGGTTCATTTTATTCTTTGTCTTTTGTGCCTGGTCTACTTCACCCATGATTCTAGGATCTCACCATGCCTACAAGAGGCATGTTTCCCCAATGGGAGCCACTAATGGAACCCCTCAAAAAATTCTTGGTTCCATTCTACAATTGTGCAAAATTTGGCTCGGGCCCTCATTTCTGGCTTAGGGTTGTGTTCCTCATCACTGTGTTAGGGTTTTTATGTTGTTAAAACCCTTAAAAATTGGCCTAAAATCTTTGAAAAACCCTTGGTCATTTTAAATTTGCATTGACCTGATATTCCTAGTTTTTGGTTGTCTAAGTTACCTCTTATGCCATTGATGTCATTGTATTCATTGGCCCCGTGATTTTTGGTATATCAGTCACCTTAGTCCTCAATACTAAATTTTCCTATGGTCGAAGCTTAATTTTATAATCACTTAAATCCGTAGCCTTTGTCCTTTATGGCTCAAGTTCTCATTGGCCTAGTGTTGGTCCCCTTTTAAGATTAAATTTTGTGGCACGTGCAAAATTAGGATTTCATACTGGTCGTTCAATCGTAAGAAGTTGATCATAGTTGTTCCTCGTATGCCAATTCTAATTTAATTCTTCTTATTTTATTCACATGGGTTGACAGGCTTCAACCACATGTTTGGTACATTGGTGGGCCCAGTCTCCTTGTTGAAGATAGCTGGCACCATTCAAAAAAGATCAACAGTTGCATATTTGAGATGTGGCCAGATCTTGACCACTCCCCACGTGCTCTTGTTGGTTTATTCCATAATATTTTAAACACATGGGCTAGTGGGTGATGGCCACATATCATGCTTAGAAGTGGGACTAGTATCTCCAAAATGGTAGTGGATATGGTTTTAATAGAGATCAATGATGAACACCTCAACACATGTTCTCATCAGGACCATTCCCTGTGCACCTATCCACATAAAGCAGTAAGGAAAGATAGTTACATGGGCTAGCGAGTTGAATGACACTTGTCACTATTGTGGGATGTACCAAACTTAGATGATGGCGATTGCTTCATAAGGAAGGAAATCAATGGTCAATAGTGGGTGATGTGGGTCGATCTCGACTGCTCCTTGCCATCCCATGAGGGCCCCGCCTGTATGTCATATTTTGCAGTGGGAAAGTGGTCAAGTGCCACATAGAAATTATAAAAGGGTTTCGATGGACTCTAATAGAGTTGGAAGGTTGCTAAATTTGGCCTAGAGGGTACAATTTCCAAACAACATCATTTTTCAAGTTTATTCTTTGAGGCACATGTTTGGGAGTTTGGCCATTAGTACTGATAGTTATTGATACATGTGGGAAGGAAAAAATAAAGCAAGGCAATTTATGAACCAATATTTTGAGATTAGATCAAGATCAATCCCCATTGTTCTGCTATGAAAAAATACAAGTGAATTAATTCCCATGGTTAAGTGGGTGATTATAGCATGAAAAGTTTTAAATGATACTAAGTATGTGGTTGAAATATGTGTACAAGGTGGATTTATATCTACTCAGGGATTTTTTGATCAAGAAAAAGCATTAAAGGAATAATTAAAACTTGTTCATAATTAGTTGCACCATTAATCTATGAGTCAAGATTTATTTTAAAACATGCCAACA
>VDFB02174823.1:0-12628 GCA_007258455.2 Sequoia sempervirens | reverse complement strand
GTCAAATAAAACATAAGAAAGGGGTAAATGGTGAAGTGCCTAGAAAAACATGAAATCTTGTTACAAGACTTTACAACACTTCAAAATAGGACTTGTTTAGTGATGAAAAGGTGATTTTTAGGTGAATCGTAATGAATAGAGTATAGAAGAATGTAGAAATGTTTTACAACACTTCACAACACCTTCACAAGATTTCATTATTTGAATTTTAGTACCTAAATATGCATGTTCAAGCCATGTTACATCATAAAATTAGAGAAAAATAGATCAAACACCATAAAACAAGACCTAAAAGGCCATGAAAATGACAAGGGGCCATTTTTCTACAACACATTTAGTCCCCACTTTAGTGAGAGGATGAACTTGCTTCAAACTCACACTTAAGTGGCCATGAACATCGAGAGGAGGGTTCAAATGCAGTTATGTTAGGAAGATGGAATAACAATGATCAAGAGGGTGATCAAGACCCTAGGATGAAGATCCCATGGAAAACTAAGCATAAGAACAAAGGAACACACAAGTGTTGAAATGAATTGGATGAAGCTTCGATCGTCTGTCCAATTAGTTGTGGATTAGATCTAGGCTAATTGAGAAGGTGTACTCACTCTAGGGCAACATAACACATGATGGTCCCCCAGGTGAGAAGGCCCAAATGTACTCACTCTAGGGCCACGAAACTTCTAACTGTCCGTAGGGTGAGAAATCCCAAAAAGGTAAGATGAATACGCTAGTTGGTATGCACTCACAAACACAAAGGTGGCTATGGGGAAAAGTCGTGCTGTTAGGTCAGCTTCTCGCTCAACCATATCAAAGTTATACCTCCTAATAACTTTAACAAGGTGCCACAAAGAAAAATGTCATGAACAAAAGGAAGGTACCACAGTCATGCAAGTGCGTTATGCAAGGTGGCAAAAAAGTAAAATGTAAAATGTAAAAGATGTTCAAAGGAGTCTTGTTAATTTTATGCAAGGTCAATCACTTAGGGAACATTGTGCCTAATGTCTCCAAGAGAGGACCAATCAAAGAATAGTATATTCAAACCTTAGGGGATGCAGTGTGTCAAATCAAGCCACCAAGTGGAATGTAATATGCTAAGATAGATCACAATTATGAAGGACATCATACCCAATGTCATCCACAAAGTTACGAATGCATCACATAAATGACAAGGCTACACTATGAACCAAGAATGCAAATGAATTAATGGTAATGTATGCCCCGCACTTTAAAGGAATTGCTACACATCGTTCTGTGAGCAATTACTTTAAAGTAGAGAAGGAAATAGAATGCAAAAGGAAAACAAGACATGAGAGCCAACTTGGAAAGCCCCTATGCCAAGTCATATGTTTCAAAGTTAGGCTGCATCATGTCAAGAAAAATGAAAAACAAAGAAAGGGATTTGCCCCCCCCCCCCAAAAAAAAAGAGCACACCAAACACATAAGGGATCTATGGATTTGGGGTCAATATGTGGGTAAGTACAAGAAGTTGAGTCCACGAAACGAGGAAGTTTTTTCCTTAGCCAAAAAAACGAAATCAGCATTGCAAAAACGGGATCTCGCTTTTTAAGAAACAGGATCCTGTTTTTAAAAAATAGGATCTCGGGCCTAAATTAAAAATGGGATCTCGCTTTTTAAAAAATTGAAATCTCGTCTTTTAAATTTTTTGTTTTTGAAAATTTGTAATGGATCCGCTGAAAATTTTCCAAAACGAAATTTCAAAATGGAAAGTTTTTCAAACAAGATCCTGCTTTTAGGGGAATTTGGGAGTTTTCAAACGTGATCCGCTTTGAAAAATGCTCCATTTTTGAAATTTTCCGCTTTTTGGTACCTTCAAAATTGATCCCATTTTTAAAATTTCCAATGGAAATTGCTGGGCAATTTTGAAACAAGATCCCCGCTTTAAATAAACAAAATGGGATCCCGCTACAAATGATCTGCTTTCCAAAATTTGAATTTGAATTTTCTTTGTGATCAAGCTTTGCTTTGTGTTTGGTTTAGGGAAAAGCATTGGGAATACGAACGTAGGGCCTTCAACCCGGTTTGACTCAGTGTTGAAGGTCCTAACAATGTTAGAGAAAAACACTGATTTGGACATATGGCTAATGGCATTTTTTGCAGAATTATTTGACAAAATTAAAACCCATTTTAGATGAGACATTGCAGATTCCAAATATGTATTTTTTTTTACAATTGTATTATTTTTTCTATTTTTCAATTAATTTCTGATGAAACTGGTCCATCAACTTTAAATATTAGGGTTTTTTAATATTTTAATAACTTTTGATCAACATAACATTTTGACGAATGGATTGCATGAAAACAAACTTTAGACAATTCTTTTCAATTTAAAAAAAAAACAAAAAATGATAAGTTAAGGTCATCTTATGCGTGTCGTACATGACAATTTTTCAAAACGACAAATATGCCTAATAAAAAATTAACAAAAAAAAAATCAATAAAAAATTACAAAAAAATATCAAGAACAAGCTTCAGTGAGTCACAGATCTTTTCCCAAAAGGATTTAGAAAAATACGATAATTTAGGTCAAAATATGGATGTTGTACATGTGCATGGTATGGTATAAAAAAAGTGACTTTTAAATAGTGGTTTTTAGAAACACCTATTGAAACTCAATTTGTACAATCTGGGTATTGAAATAAATTACATATTTGGAAACTAGACTCTGAGTACTACATTTTATGATCAATGATTTTTTTGAAGATTTCATCTCTAAGTGCTTCAAATTTTAAGGTCAAATGTGTCAAATGCTAAAAATCAGGGAAAACACTTCCACTTTTTGGCCAAAAAGTGGACTCAACTTCTTGCCAACACTTATATTCATTGCTGCAATGTTTTTATGAAAGAGCTTGGAACCCATCATTCCCCAAAGCACATAGAAATGGAAGAATAACACAAATAGAGTGAAATCAAAGGAAAAAGAAAGTACGTTTTGGGTCAACATGAAGAGAAATTTCGGTCTCAATGCCTTGCATCATCCCCAAAAGGAAAACACAAGCGAAAAGGAAATGGAAATGAAAAGGCAAAAGAAAATGAAAAGCTTTTGGGTCAACATGAAGGAGACATTTCGGTCTCAATGCCTTAATCATCCCCAAAAGGAAAACACAAAACAAAAAAAGGAAAAAGGATATTTTGGTCAACATGGAAGAGACATAGGCCTCACGCTTTGCGTCATCCCCAAAAGGAGAACAAAACAAAATGAAAAAGACAAGGACCTTTTAGTCAACATGGAAGAGACATAGGGTGTCTATGCTTTGCATCATCCCAAAGGAAAACAAAAAAAAAGGGAAAAATACAATGCACGATGATTAGAAGAATAGAGGTACAAATAGAAGAAGTGTACAAAGAGAGGGAACATCAAACACATGATACAGAGGAACACGATACACACATGAAAGGAAAATAAAAAGGAAAAAAATAAAAAGAGAAAAGCAAAAAGGCTAGTTAGGCGAATGCAAGTCAACCATCTAACAAGTCATCCGCCTACCAATCATGTTCAATGTAATGCGAGGGCAGTTGACATCCAAAGGTATAATTGCAAGTGCCAAACTAGGAGTCGTACCAGGTTCTTCACATTGAGAGGATTTATCATGTAAGCTCATTGTAGATGAAAATAGAGAATTTAGGTCATTATCCACTACTTCATCTATTTTTGCTATCATCACATCATCATCATTATCATCAAGATTAATGACAATAGGAGGATGAAGCGTGATTTCTAAGGATGGATGTATCAAAAGCTATGGCTGTTGGATTGGTTCATTTTGTTGTGATTGTTGCACTGGACTGTCTTGTGGTAGTTCAGGAGAAGGAGGGTGGTCATCTATTACTTCTGTCAAAGGGGGAGGTTGATTTTCTTTATGTTCTTCCATGTGAGATTCACGAGGAAGGAGACAATGATGACGCTTACGTTCCCTAGCACCGCGGTTTTGTTTAATTCGGTTTTGGAGTTGTTGAGGTGTAAGAGCGGTTTGAGGCATCATAGGTTTTTCTGCTTCCAAAGGTGGAAGAATGGAAGAAACCGAAGAAGACAGGTCAACCGCTTTCTCTTTTGCTTTATACACTTGTTTGATGTGAGGAGGTATGAAAATATTTGTTTCATTTGCCCTTGGTCATTTAAATGATGGTGGGGAAGTGTCTAAGGGAAGTTGGTTATGAGGTTGTATGGGTTGTTTGATGTCTATCTCAGGTTGAAGCATGGTTTCATCTATGATAGGAGGTGTGAAAGTGGACGAGGATGTGCCACGAAGAGACAATTCCGTTATTTTTTTGGCTTTGAACTTTTGATAAGCTATGAAAAAGAAAGTCTTTTCGAGGGGTGATGGGTTCCATGGGTTCAGGCCAAAAGGCCTCTAATGAAAAATTGCCTTTAGAGGATAGGGGATTAAATCCACTATGGTGTATAGTAAATATTTCATTTCCATGTGGAAACTTCAAACACTTGTGAAGCACTAATGGGACCGCTTTCATTGAGCAAAGCCAAGGGTGGCCTAGCCACAAACAAAATTTGTTAGATTGTGGAATAATTGAAAATGTTACATCCAAAGTTTTAGGTCCTATCTGTAAGGGGAGTATGATCAATTCAATCGTAGGGCATGCAAAACCAACATGTCTTAATCCATGAAGTTGGTTTATTATAATCATCTTGATATAACTCATGTAATACTAGAAACTCCTCTATGATCACGTTCTCGCCACAAGCGAGATCTATTAATATCCCATTAGTGGGATTATCATATATTCTGCCAACTATGTAGAGAGGACCATCAAGAAGCTTTTGTAGTATGTATTTAGCAGAAAAAGTGATATCAAGAGATTTAGTGGTTTGGCCCTTACGAGGGATAACGTCTATCATAGCCATAATTTGATCCATAGGACTATCTTCAGTAACAGGTGGAGGTATATCATATTGTTCATTGTTCGTATCAATAGTCATTACATTAGTGTTTGGAGGTTCGCTAGCCTTGAAAAATGAAGTAGTGTGTTTAGGCATCTAGGATTTGTGAAAATTTGTAAGTTCTGGTTAGTGGGTGCAATAGATTTATTGACTTGATCATTAACACCCACAATTGACAAATGTCCTAAATCAATGAGGTCTTGAACTAGATGTTTTAGACATTTGCAGTGTTTAGTGTAATGTCCATTTTGGCAATGAAAATGACAATAAGAATTAGGTTTGAAGGTGGGTGGTAATGGTTGGTTTGGATCAAGTGGTCTAACAGGTGGAAAAGTGAGCATGCGTTGTTGAAGTAATTGGTTCATTGTATTATGGAGGTTATCAGGTAATGGAGTAAATTGTCTATTTGGGTCCCCATAGGTACAGGGAACTGTTGCTTTAACAGCTACCAATTGATTTTGAACTGGTTGCATTGGTTGTGGTTGAGGTTGAGGAGGCGGAATAAACTACACAAAGCCTCTATTTGGTTTGTGAAAGTTTGATTTTTATTGTGGTTTTGATTGTTGTGTTTAGGTTTTTCATCTCGATGAGAAGTGGATTTTGGATCACGACTTGAAATCGAGTTATGGTATTCACACAGGGTTGTGCATAAATGCATAAACGAAGGGACTTTTATCATAGTTAGCTTATCATGAAGATTTTTTGTGCAAGTTTTTGATAAAAATATTTTGTAGATATGCATCAGGAATCTTGACATCTATTTGAGCATACAAGGATTGGTAGCATGAGATAAAATTAGTTATTTTTTCATTTGGGTTTTATCTACATCTCATGAGGTTAGCCATTGTCTTTTTAGGTGTCATGTGAACTTGAAAGTTACTTATGAAAGAATCCACAAGTTCATTGAAGGAATGGAAGGATTAGGAAAGTTGGAAAACCACTCTAAGGAAGTATCTTTCAAGGTCCTTGGAAATAGTTTGGCTAAGAGTTTATCATCAAGGACAAAGTCACCACACAAAGCTGTATAAGCATTAACATGGTTTATAGGGTCTCCTTTACCTCTGTATTTCTAAAACCAAGGCATTTCTATCCCTTGTGGCATCGGGGCACATAAGATTTCTAAGGATAAGGGGCTGCTATGGACATGATATGTTGGTGGAGCGGTTTGACCTTGGCTAATGGTGGAAAGTTGATGTTGCATGGAAGAAATGGTGTTAAGGAGTTGTGTAAGAATAGGGGGGTAAGTGTTTTGAGGTGGAAGGGAAAATGGTGATGGAGTGTAAGTGATGTTAGGGGAAGTAAAAGGAATACTAAGGGGTGTAAAGGTAGTGGAGGGGACTTGCGATGCCACAAGAGAAGTAGGAATGCTAGGTGGAATTGGGAAAGAAGTAGCCTGGTGCATAGTTGTGTGGACTTGCAGATTGGTATAAGTTGGTATGGATGCTATGGTTGAAGGGGTAGGAACTTGAGGTCCTCCTTGGATTATAGGAATTTTTGCGGATTGTGTGTTAGAAGAGGCATGCTTATTGTAAATCTCAACAATTTTCTTCATCACTTGTGCAAGCCATTATCACTTTCAATCAAATGATTAAGATTGCCAATGGCAGGTATGGCAGTGGTGGAAATGTTTTCAAGTGACAAGTTTTGTTGTAAATGTGCAAAATCCTCATGAATATTAATGGCCTTTTCTTGCGGGAGGGAATTGGTTTGGATGTCAACATTCATTGGATGGAAAGGTGAAGGCATAGAACTAGTATTGTTAGTGCTTAATGCACCATTGTCCATACTAGGAGTAGGAGCTCATGAGATCCCAAGGTCCACAACGAAAGTGCTATCGCGGGAGGCCATGAGTCTATAACTTTTTCTCACTAAAGTATTGTCAATGGGGCACCAAACACTCATACAAGTAGCACAAAGGAGGGGGTGAAATCAAATGCAAGGTAATCTAAGATGTCTAAATAGAAATGCTGCTAACTATAAAAGAGAACTAACTACAACAAATAGAAATGCAGGAAAATGCTAGAAATGTTGTTTTAAAAAGTGCAGATGGACTACTTAGCCAAGAGTGGCGAATGAGTCGCAGTATGATGTTTTTGTCTATTTTTAAAAAATTTTAAGATGATTTTAATGCTCTACAAAATGCAATAAAGGATGTAGAATGCAAATTTTTCAGTTTTTTTAATGAGATGCAATGCAAAAATGAAATCTAAGTGAAGTTTTCACTAATGCAATATGAAAAGTCCTATAATGCAAAAAAAAAACAATGTCCTAATTGAATGTTGATGCAAATGTAAACTAAGATGCAATATGTGAATTAAATCAGAAATGAAAAGTGTTCAAAATGCAAGTTCACCAAAATGAATTGTAGGCTTTTGGCTCTTAGGTCTTCTCTAGCTCTTCTAGGGTTTTTCACCTAAAAGGAGAGAGTTAGGCCAAAAATGCTGTAGGGTTCATTCAAAATATGTTATGTGGAATATTGTCTAAGCTAAATGAAGTAATATAAATGCAAATGAATGAATATGAATGCAAAAGTAAGATGTATGCTATGTTTGAAAACACACTATGATATGCAAACAATGAACTAAAACATGAAATAATGCAAAACAAAAAGAAATGAGATGAAATAGAGTGCACCTGGACAATGTTTGATGAATCTAGAATGTTGCGAATGTTGACTAGAATTACTAAAATTTCACAGTGGGACTCATTCACCCAGGGCTGTGAATTAGTCTTGCTACTGGTGAAAAATTGTCAGAAACTAGTTTCTGACTGTCGGGATCTAGAATATGACAAAATTCAATTTTTCAGTCCTGAGGTGGGACTCATTTACTACTGGTGGCGAATCAGTCCTCTCCCAAAATTCTGAAAAATCAAGAGAAAACTCTACAACATAGATCTAGAAATCTCTGATTGTCGAGTTGTTGAAGTCAATTATGCAGGAAACAGACATAGAACCTTCTTCAAGCTTGAAATATGAATGAGTCAACTTGAAGCACCTAGTTGACTTGTTCTCCACTTTTCAATACCAAAAAGCTTCATAAATCTACACACAAAGGTCTACAAACACACATGCAATAGGGAAAAAATGGTTGAAGGTTAGCAAATAGGGGTTCGCCTTGGTCAAAGCCCACTTTTTGGTAATCAAAGCCCTTAATGAAACAATGAAGTGAAAGAGGATGATAAACTAATAACATACAATTGCTATCAACTTACCAAACCCTTGATAATGCAAATCTAAAGCAATGTTAAAGGATGCTCCAAATGCTTGAATAATGCCTGATAAGATGTTATAAGATGCTTGAATGCTTGAGATGTGTGAATGAATGATTGAATGATTAAGGAGATGTAAAATGTGGTGAAAATTGCTAATTTATACAATCTTATGCCTTAGTTACGCATTCATACCTCATCACAGGCTGACATCAACTTGTGTTTTTGAATAAAAATCTGAAAGGGAATTTAAAATATTTTGAATTTGGAGCTAAGGGGGACTAATTCGCCACCCATGGTGAATGGGTCCCACCTAGGACCTGAAAATGAGTGTCAAGAATTAAGTTGTATTTAATGTTGTTTGTCAGGTTAACATTCAAAAATACACTTAATTAAGACATGTGAGGGCATATATGGGTCAAATAAAACATAAGAAAGGGGTAAATGGTGAAGTCCATAGAAAAGCGTGAAATCTTGTTACAAGACTTTACAACACTTCAAAATAGGACTTGTTTAGTGATGAAAAGATGATTTTTAGGTGAATTGTACTGAATAGAGTGTAGAAGAATGTAGAAATGTTTTACAACACTTCACAACACCTTCACAAGACATCATTATTTAAATTTTAGTACCTAAATATGCATTTCAAGCCATGTTACATCCTAAAATCAGAGTAAAATTGATCAAACACCATAAAACAAGACCTAAAAGGCCATGAAAATGACAAGGGGTCATTTTTCTATGATACATTTAGCCCCCACTTTAGTGAGAGGATGAACTTGCTTTAAACTCACACTAAATTAGCCATGAACATTGAGAGGAGGGTTCAAATGTAGTTATGTTAGCAAGATGGAATAAAAATGATGAAGAGGGATGATCAAGCCCCCATGATGATGATCCCCGACAAACTAAGCGTAAAAACAAAGGGACACACAAGTGTTGAAATGAGTTGGATGAAAATTTGATCGTCTATCAACCTAGTTGTGGATTAGATCTATGCTGATTGAGAATGTGTACTCACTTTGGGGTGACATAACACATGATAGTCCATCGAGTGAGAAGGCCCAAATGTACTCACTCTAGGGCCACAAAACTTCTGACTGTCTGTGGGGTGAGAAAGCCCAAAAAGGTAAGATACATATGCTAGTTGGTATGCACTCACAAACACAAAGGTGGCTATGGGAAAAAGTCATGCTAATAGGCGGGCTTCCTGCTCAACCATATCAAAGTTATACCTCTTGATAACTTTAACAAGGCGGCACAAAGAAAAATTTCATGAACAAAAGGAAGGTACCATAGTCATGCAAGTTGCATTATGCAAGGTGGAAAAAAAGTAAAATGTAAAATTTAAAAGATGTTCATAGGAGTCTTTTTAAGTTTATGCAAGGTTAGTCACTTAGGGAACATTGTGCCTAATCTCTCCAAGAGAGGACCAATCAAAGAATAGTATATTCACAACTTAGGGGATGTAGTGTGTCGCATCAAGCCACCGAGATGAATGTAATATGCTAAGATAGATCACAATTATGAAGGACATCATACACAATGTCATCCAAAAACTTACAAACGCATCACATAAATGACAAGGATACACTATGAACCAAGAATGCAAATGAATTAATGGTAATGTATGCCCCCCACTTTAAAGGAATTGCTACACATCGTAGAATTGTGAGAAATTACTTTAAAGTAGAGAAGGAAAGAGAATGCAAAAGGAAAACAAGACATGAGAGCTAACTTGGAAAGTCCTATGCCAAGTCATATGTTTCAAAGTTAGGCTGTGTCATGTCAAGGAAAATGAAAAACAAAGAAAGGGAGTTGCCCCCCAGAAAAGAGCAGACCAAACACATAAGGGATCTATGGATTTGGGGTTTGTATGATCGTTTCTACAATGTTTTTATGAAAGAGCTCAAAACTGTAATCATTCCCCAAAGCACATAGAACTAGAAGAATGACATAAAGAGAGCGAAATCAAAGGAAAAAGAAAGTACATTTTGGGTCAACATGGAAGAGACATTTCAGTCTCAACGCCTTGCATTGTCCCCAAAAGGAAAACAAAAGTGAAAAGGAAATGAAAATTAAAAGGTGAAAGAAAATGAAAAATATTTTGGGTCAACATGAAGGAGACATTTTGGTCTCAATGCCTTGTGTCATCTCCAAAAGGAAAACACAAAACAAAAAGGAAAAAGGATCTTTTGGGTCAACATGGAAGAGACATAGGGAGTCTCTATGCTTTGCATCATCCCAAAAAGGAGAACACAACAAAAATGAAAAAAGACAAGGACCTTTTGGGGAAACATGGAAGAGACATAGGGCTTCTGTACGTTTTGTGTCATCCCCAAAAGGAGAACACAAAACAAAAATGGAAAAAGACAATGCACGATGATTAGAAGAATAGAGGTACAAATAGAAGAAGTCTACAAAGAGAGGGAACATGAAACACATGATACAAGGGAATGTGATACACACATGAAAGGAAAATAAAAAGGAAAAAAATAAAAAGAGAAGAAAAAAGGCTAGTTAGGCAAATGCAAGTCAAAAATCTAACGAGTCATTTTCCTCCCAATCATGTTCAGTGTAATGTGAGGGGGTTGACTGTCCAAGGAATAATTACAAGTGCCAAACTAGGAGTTGTACCAGGTTCTTCACTTGGTTGAGAGGATTTATCACGTAAGCTCATTGTAGATGAAAATAGAGAATTTAGGTCATTATTCTCTTCTTCATCTATTTTTGCTATCATCGCATCATCATCAGCAATATCAAGATTAATGACAATAGGAGGACGAAGAGTGATTTATAAGGATGGATGTATCAAAAGTTGTGTTTGTTGGATTGGTTCATTTTGTTGTGATTGTTGCACTGGATTGTCTTGTGGAATTTCAAGAGAAGGAGGGTGGTCATCTATTACTTCTGTCAAAGGGGGAGGTTGATTTTCTTTATGTTCTTCCATGTGAGATTAATGAGAAATGAGACAACGACAACACCTATGTTCCCTAGCACCACAGTTTCATTTAATTTGGTTTTAGAGTTTTTGAGGTGTAAGAGAGGTTTGAGACATCATATGTTCTTCTACTTCCAAAGGGGGAAGAACTGAAGAAACCGAAGAAGATAGGTCAACCACTTTCTCTTTTGCTTTATACACTTGTTTAATGCGAGGAAGTATGACATGATTTGTTTCATTTTCCCTTGGTTGTTTAAACAATGGTGGGGAAGTTTCTAAGGGTGGTTGGTTATGAGGTTGTATGGGTTGTTTGATGTTTGTCTTAGGTTGAAGCATGGTTTCATCTATGATAGGAGGTGTAGAAGTGGACGGGGATGTGCCACGAAGAGACAATTCAGTTATTTTTTTGGCTTTGAACTTTTGATAAGCTATGAAAAAGAAGTCTTTTTGAGGGGTGATGAGTTCCATGGGTTCAAGCCAAAAGGCTTCTAATGAAAAATTACCCTTAGAGGATAGGGGATTAAATCCACTATGGTGTATGGTAAATATTTCATTGACATGTGGAAACTTCAAACACTTGTGAACCACTGATGGGACCACTTTCATTAAGTGAAGCCAAGGGTGGCTTAGCCACAAACAAAATTGGTTAGATTGTGGAATAATTGATAATGTTACATCCAAAGTTTTAGGTCCTATCTGTAAGGAGAGTACGATTGATCCGATCGTAGGGCATACAAAACTAGTATGTCTTAATCCATGCAGTTGGTTTATTATAATCATCTTGATATAACTCATGTAATACTAGAAACTCTTTTGTGATCATGTTCTTGCCACAAGTGGGATCTATTAATCTCCCATTAGTGGGCTTATCATAGATTCTGCTAGTTATGTAGAGAGGACCATCAAGAAACTTTTGTATGATGTCTTTAGCAAAAAAAGTGATATCAAGAGATTTAGTGGTTTGGCCCTTACAAGGGATAATGTCTATTGTAGCCATAATTTGATCCATAGGACTATCTTCAGTAACAAGTGGAGGTATATCATGTTGTTCATTGTTTGTATCAACAATCATTACATCAGTGTTTGGAGGTTCGCTAGCCTTGACAAATGAAGTAGTGTGTTTAGGCATAGGATTGGTGAAAATTTGTAAGTTCTAGTTAGGGGGTGCAATAGAATTATTGCCTTGATCATTAACACCCACAATGGACAAATGGCCTGAATCAATGAGGTCTTGAACTAGATGTTTTAGACGCTTGTAGTGTTCAGTGTCATGTCCATTTTGGTGATGATAATGACAATAAGCATTAGGTTTGAAGGTGGGTGGGAATGGTTGGTTTGGATCAAGTGGTCTAACGGGTGGAAAAGTGAGCATGCATTGTTGAAGTAATTGGTTCATTGTATTATGGAGGGTATCAGGTAAGTGAGTAAATTGTCTCTTTTGGTCCCCATAGGTATAGGGTACTGCTGCTTTAACAATTGCCAGTTGATTTTGAACTAGTTAAGTTGGTTGCAGTTGAGGTTGAGGAGGAAGATTAAACTATAGAAAACCTCTATTTAGTTTG
>VDFB02174821.1:0-15687 GCA_007258455.2 Sequoia sempervirens | reverse complement strand
TCCCTACCCACTCTCCCTCTCAAGCTCCTCTACCCTTAACCCTTAAACCCTAGGACCCCCTACCCTTTATCTCTCTCTCACTCACCCCCCTCTCTCTCTAAAGGATTAAATTTAATGGTTGAATTTACCTGTCAACACATTTTTTAATTACGGTTATCTATTGAAGGGTGCCCTTAAAACATTATGATATACCTTAGTGTATGTAAAATTATATATAAATCAAAAATATATATAATTATAATTCTATATAAATTTTCACAGTTTATCCAAAATATCTCCTTTTACAATCTTCTTAAAATTTTGATTGTATTTTATAGCAAAAATCTTTAAATACGGTCATAGGGCCATCAAATTTAAGTTATCATTTAAAAATAATATAAATAATAATATGTATATTAATATTAAAAATAGGGTGTTCGACCGAACATTCTTGGAATGTTCGGTTGAACCCATTTAATTTTCTTTTTTTAATTGCATGGATTGGTGGTTCGGCCGAACATGGGTTCGGTCGAACCCATGTTCGACCGAATCTTTCCAAGATGTTCGGCCGAACACTTGTTTGGCCGAACCCCTCTTTTTTCATCCTTGCTTCCTAAGGCACCAGAATTGTTGAAAATTTTGCGTTTCGAAGCTCGATTTGAGAATGAAAATGGAGAAGATCTCAAAAACCCAACTAGTATCGGTTCCCCTCAAAATGACCTATCCAACTAATATAATTTTAGTATGTTTTGATTATATTATCTATCTATTTTTAAGTTTTATTAAATATAGGTTTTTCACTAAAAACAAAACTCTCTGCTCTGCACAAGTGGAAAAATAGAAGATTATCAAAAAATTTAAAATATGAGTGCACCAGATATTGGAGTCCTTGATCCAACAAAAAAAGAAGGAATTTCATACATACAAGAAAAGTTATGCATTATACGGTCATGTTATGTCCTGAATTGTAATTGATTTGACTTTAAAACTTGATTAAAGAAAAAATATTCAATAAAACTATCTAACCAAGTGGAAGCACTAGATATCAGAGTTACAAATCTAAATTTGAAATAATTGGAATTTTATCTTTGAAGGAAAAAAAGTTATGCGTTATATACAGTGTGCATCACTTTTTAAAAATGTTGTTTTGAAAAAACCAATTTTCGTGGGAGATGGAAAAAGAAGTGCAATCTGATTCCAAAAAATTGAATTTTTTTTTTTAGAATCTACAGACAAAATATGACAAGACTCTAGTTTGCATCATCTTCAAATTCTTTACGGTTTAATCGCTATAGGTGCTCGAATGTGGAGATTGTGTTTAAAAAAAAAATATCAGTGTCCAGTTTGGCCAAAAATTGTAAACCACTATTGTGGGATCACCCTACATTTATTTATTGAAAAAAATTGTCTAAATCTTAATCCTCTAAAATGTGGACCAACAAATTCTCTAATTTGGACTCAATCAAGTATAACCTTCCTGTGGAATTTTGGTTAATGGATGTGTCTTCCATTATTAGAAATGAATATTTCCTACTAACATGTTAGGGGATTCTTCCCCTAACAAGAGTTGCATGACCTAGAACCATATAGAAATAATGTTGGTCAATATCTTCAAGTTTTGTGAAATTAAGCTATGCAAGGTAGATGTACATTTATTTCTCAACCAATATCAAGGGTGGGATGACATCTTTATGGAATCATTTGGTGCTTTTTGAGGAATTGAGACTTTTTGGAAACCAAGTAAGGTGTTTATTTAGCCTAATATGGTTACCTCTTCTAAATTTTTTTGGTATCTATTTAGATTATAGTATTGGATATTTATTTCAAGATGATTAATGTATATGGAATGGTGAAGATGCAATAAATCTCTAGTTTGGGCTCAAATTCTAGAATTTTTGCATCTAGTAGCAAATGAAAAGTGTATTCTTGGTGGGATTTCAATGTAATATTATCATGTTGTGAAAAGAGTAGTGGTCTTTCTCACATATCCCAATCATATAAGGGATATTTAAAACTTTATTGGTGACAAACATCTAATGGACATAGTAACCTAAAATAAGTTATATACATGGACCAATCACAAGTCCATTTTTATAATATCATTGAAAGATTGGATAGATTATTGCATAATAAATGTTGTCTTGCACATGCACAATTTTTTTACTTCATTTATTGTCCCATCTTTGAGTCAAACCACATCTTGAGCATAATTTTCATTAGTGGAGGTCATCCCTCATAGAGTGTCCATTTCAAGTTTGAATTGATGTGGTTTAGAAATAGTAAAGATTTGGAGTTAATCAAGGATTTGTTGACAACAATTGTTACACAAAAGGGTTCTAAAATATTTTTCTTTTAAAAAAATTGAACTTTCTAAAGAAATAATTGAGGGATCAGAATAGGACCATGCTTTCAAAAATGTTTTTCATGACAATTAATGAATTGAATTAGACCTAGAAGATCTTAATAAAAAAATCATACATAAGGAAATTTTTTAATGAAGATTAATTGAAACAAAAATATTTATTGGTAGAACATTAAGTTTTTTGTGAGGGAGGAGATCTTCTAGAAATGAAAGTCTAGGGAAACATGGCTTGAAGAGGAAAAATTAAATATAAAATTTATTCATAATGCTTCAAAATTTACATGAGAACAAAATATAATTGAATCAGTAATTGTATAAGATGGTGGAATTTTAGATATCCTCGTGGATATCCAAATAGAATTTATTCACCAAAAAATATATTGATGTTTGAGGATGGTACATATGTATTTGAAATTATGTCAACTATTAAAAATATTCCTTGTGTGGTTTCAACATACAATAATTCCTTTCTCATGGCACCAATCATGTTGGAAGAAGTTAGATGTGTTACTTTCTAAATTCCCCCAAATAAAGATTTAGGGATGGATGGTTCTACAATACATTATATCAAAATTGTTGGTATGTACTATTGTCATGCAAATACATAATATTGTTGAAGATTCAAGAATATTTAGTAAATTTATTAGACATCTAAATGTTACAAAGATTTCTCTCATTTCAAGGAAATCATCTTACAACACTTTTATTAAATTTTTCCCTAACTCTCTACAATATAATATATAAAATTATTTTGAAGCTCATTAATAATTGATTGAAAGGAATTCTCCCCGAGCTTATATCATGCAAAAGCAAATAAATTTCACCCCTTGTCAAAGAATTTTGTATGGTGTTATAATAGCTCATGAAGCTATTTATTTAATTGAATGCTAAAAAAAAGCATTGACGCTGGATGTAAATAAGGCACATGATAGTGTGTTTTACCATTTTTTATGATGGTGCTTTGCAAATCTAGTTTTAGAATGAAATAGCTTGATTGGATATTCAATTATATATCCACACCTTTCTTCTCCATATTGATTAATAGTTCTCTATGTGACTTACTTGAGGTATCTATAGGATTGTGTCAAGTGGATCCTTTATCCCCTTTCCTTAAATTGTGTTCAAGGCAAAGGCTTTAGTTCGTGTAGTTAAGGCTAAAGCAAGTTTTGGGGTATGCAGTGGGGTTAAAATTATGTAGTGTAGAAAAATGTATCCCTTTTATATTTTCACACCTAATTTTGAATTAATATTAAATTGAACTCAACTATGCCTTAATTTAGTGTTGTAATATGCATTTTACATATTCACATTAAGTTTAGGGCCCTATTAATTAAAATGGACTTAATTGTGCCATATTTTTAGTGTTGTAGAGTGTACCTCTTTACACTTTCACACCTATTTAGGGATCCTTTAATTAATTATGCTTAATTTTCCTTAATTGCCCCCTTTAATTAAAATCCAAGCCTAATTAATTGCATTTTATGAAGAGGAAACTCAACATTCATTAATTCCTAAACATAACACTTCTCATTAAGCAAAGTGTGTCCTAGGTGAGTGGCCTAGGGCCTAAATTTAAATTATGTTTTTGGCAGCATTTTAACATATTCAAATCCATATTCACATGTCAGCTTGTGTTATTTGAATTTCAGGAAATTAATGTTACATATCTATAAATATAAGGTCATTTCACTATGTTTCATATAAGTTTTCAAGTGTTCAATTGTGAGAGACATAGTGGGATTTCAAGAGCATTTCAAGGAATTCAAGAGTAGATTTAGTGAAGAATTATTGTAGCAATCAAGATCCAATTGTCATGTCAAAGTCTTCTTGCATCATGCATGTTATTGGAGCTAATATGGTGATGTAGAGTTCATGATCCATTCAAGTATTCAAAGCAGTGTTTCCAATCAAGTTTCAATATCAAGATCCACATCCATTGAAGCCATTTCATGTAAGTTGCAGTTCTACATTCCAAGGTTCATTCAATGGTTTGGTGAGTTGTGACATAGAGTTGTTCATTCATCATTCCTTTCATGTTATTTCATTTAATTTCAAGGTTTAATTACCAAAAAAGGGTTTGACCAAGGAAAACCCCCATTCACCAAAAGAAAATCATTTTTCCACTATCTTTGTGTGTTGCAGGTTTGCAAGTTGAAAAAAAGTTGAAGATATCAAAAGTTGCAAAATTGCAAAGTTGTCAAAGTTGTCACCTTTTTTGTGATCTCACAGAAACTTAGATCCCAAATTTATTTATGATTACCCAACAATAAAAATCGGGAATTTAGAAGTGTAGACACAAGAGAAGAGGACCCAAAAAAGGATTTTGAAGAGCCCTACCCAAGACCCATTTTCCATAAGGCAAATGAGCCCTGAGACAACTTTTGAAAAACACCATTTTGTGAGAGGTACACAACATTTATCCCTTCCAGATCTGCCAGAAAACTTGTAGGTTCCTTCAGTTTTATGTTTAATCTATTAAATCCAATTGATAGATTTCATTTTGGAGTTGATTTGCTATTTTTAATCTTTCTCCCCAAAGTGTTGTTTGACCTAGACCCTTGTCCTAACACAAAAAGGGAAATTGCAAGATTCCTCAAAGAATTCACTCACCCAAGGGTTGAAAGTGGATTTTGACTTGAGAGATCTCATTTCATAAATGAAATAGAAGAATAGGTAGGTTCATTCACCTCATTTTTCCCTTTCTATTTATAGTAAGTTTGGTGAAATATCCCAAATTTATTATAAAACCTTATGTGTTTGAACTACTACCCCATTTTTCTATATTTCATTTTGGTGAACCTAAGATTTTGAACATTCTAATTTCTGATTTGGAGTGCATTCAAACCCTAGATCTAGAATTTGCATCAATTCATTGCATTTAGGGTTTCTAAATTTGACATAGAGTTGCATTGCATTTTAGGTGTAAACTTACATTTTTCATTCATTTTAAATCTGAAAATTCATCAAAAATTACATAATGTTAGACTAATTTTTTATAGTACTTGCATATTAGTGTATGTTCAATCATCCACATTCAAAAATTGAGACAAAAGTTTCATTTCAAAAGGTGTCATACGGCTCATCATTTGTCATTAATTTTACTTGCATTAGGTCATTAAATTATGGAAAATTCTACCATAGAAGTTACAGTATGAGACCTGTAATAGAGAACACATAATCACTAAGAAATTGAATTTTTCATTTAAAAAAAAACCTGTACAAGGACCCGTTCACCCCTAGGTGAATGAATCTTCAAGGCCTACAAAAACAACCTTTTTGAGCTTTTTGTGGGTTTCTACACTTCCTAGGTCTACTAATAACCTACTATATTAGTCTAGAAATTTTTAGGAATTTATTTTTTATGTATCTAAGTCTAAACATCCATTTAGTGTAGTCATTTTTAAATCATTCCAAAATCATTTCAATGGCAAAAATCATCAAATCTGAAAATGTTTAAATTCTTGAAGCTTTGCATAATATGGATAAAAGTACTTTACACTTTTAGATACACAATGTTTACATTCATGAAACTTTGCATGAGTTGGATAAAATTACTTTACATTTTTGGGTTCACAATGTTTACATTCTTGAAGCTATGCATAATATGGATAAAAGTACTTTTCACTTTTGGATACACAATGTTTACATTCGTGAAACTTTGCATAAGTTGGATAAAATCACTGCTCATTTATGGGTACACAATATTTTACATTCTTGAAGCTTTGCATAATTTGGATAAGAATACTTTTCACTTTTGGATACATAATGTTTACATTCCTAAATCTTTGCGTGAATGTGCTTTTCACTTTTGGGTACATAATGTTTACATTCTTGAAGCATGGCATAAGATGGATGAAAGTACTTTTCATTTTTGGTCACACAATGTTTGTCTCTTACCTTTCTAAGCATGCTTGGAAAAATTTCATCCCTCCCACTTATGAGAATGTTTTAACAAAAGAGAATACAATAGTGGACAATCATGACAATCAAATTTGGTCTTCTCCCAATATCTCTCCTATTTGTGAAGAAAATATTTTTATGTTAGAAGATCCAATGAATGAGAGTTATGAGAATCTTATTTGTCTCTCTTCACCTACCTCTCCCACATGGGAAGAAATTGTTGGATACAAGGATGATACCATTGATGAATCCCCTACTTGTGATGAAGTTATTTTACAGGAACCGACCATTGAAAGTCATGAACATCTAGTTTGTTGCTCTCCTAAACACTCTCCTACTAGGGAAGATATCATGGTGCAAGAAAATGACAACATTGACACATATCTTTTAAACAATAGTAATGTAGATTCCTTAGATGAAGATGATGAAGTGACATTAGACTCCCCTTCACTAAGAGATCATGAAAATAAGGATAAGTTTGTTGAGGTTATGAACATTAGAACTCCCTTGAGTCCTCTAATTATTAGACCTCCTACAAATCCTTTAATTATTGGACCACCTAAGCCTCAAATTATCTTATATCCACCCTCACAACAACCTCAAGTTCAAACCAAACTCATGCTTATCTTAGAGCCACCTAAAAAGAAACCATTAGCTCCAAGAGATATCTTGAATTTTACAAGGAAACTTGATAGTAACAATATTTTCCAACACCAAGTTACAATACTGTTGCTCACACATACAATAAAAGGAGCACTAGGAAACTATAAACCATTCCTACTTCCTTACCCTTACCTCAACCCATCTTTTCTAATGCTCCTTATTTTCCTTTACATAATGGAAATGAATATGATCTTGTTGAACAACTTACGAATACTCTTGGTAAGATATCCTTATGGGATCTTATTCAATCCTCACCTAGTTATCATAAAATTCTTCAAAGTTCCTTACAACAAGTTCCTATCCCTCCTAATGTGCAACAAAATTACATAGAAGCTATAATTCAAGGAATGAATGCAAAAAAAATTTTCCACCAAAGTGAGCTAACTCCTTTGGACATGCAAAAAAAAAAATGAAGCTTTCATGATAGTACCTATTATTAATAGGAAGGGGATAAAGATAACCCTTTTTGACAATGGCTTAGCCCTTAACGTGTGTAGTATAAAATTTTTGGATAAGATTGGAGTAGACAAAAGCCAAATTCAATCAAACTCTTTATCTATTTGCGGATTTCATAATGTAGGGAAACAACTGCTTGGTCTGATAACATTTCCTATTACAAATGGAAAGGTCACATTGTGAACTCCTATTCATGTCATGCTTGATAATATTTCATATAATATTCTCTTGGGTAGACCTTGGATTCATGCAATGAATGGGGTGCCTTCTACTCTTCATTGTAAAATGAAGTATGTCTACAACAACAAAGTGTATACAATGGAGGCTGACCCTGAACCAAAAATTTGTTTGAGCATTGAGAAAGACAAGGAAAATCCTATAAAAACATTGACACCAACTACACAAGTAGAACCTATGTAAGAAGAACAAAAAGATAAGTTTCTTAAACCCTTCATAATGTTATTAATGGATGATTTGGGATCATTGGATTTTACAACTACATTCATAGGTGAATACAAGATCACAACAAATGAGTTTGAAAAGGGAAAAGAAAAAGTGATAATGTCAACATAAAATTTAGAAGAACCTGTGAAAGAATCCACTTTAAACACTTTAGAAGAAGAAACAAATTGCACAATAAACTTTGATGAAATTGGTTATGAACAATCATCAAATCCAAAAGACATGGAAAAGATTTATGGAAGAAGTTATGAGATTTTGAAAATACTTGGTTATAGTGGAAAAGGACGTGGTGCTAGAGAACAAGGTATTTGTCTCCCTATTGAGCATAATACACAAGAAACCACTTGTGGTCTTGGTTACTGTCCCTCGAAAGAAATGAAAGAATCAAAGAAATATTTGTTTAACATCAATGTCATCACACAAAAAAATTGTAGGACATGTCTTAGTAATGATTGGATTTCATTACAATTTATCCCCTCCTTTAAAGGAGAGTACAAAATCTCGCAATCTAAAGAGTCTTGTGTACTTATGACACCTTGTACTAAGCAAGAGATATCTTTGTCAAAAAATCAAGGAACATCTTATATCATTGATCAAGAGAGTATCTTGTCGAGAATCCCCCAAGATTTTTTGCTATATCTCCTTCCAAGAAAATGAAATAAATTTTACAATAAGAGTTCATTTTGTGCATATATATCATAGAGTTCATGGTCATTCTACTAATGAATATAAGGATTTGGGTAATAAAATTCAAAATCTTAAGGATTGTGGTGCTCTTCCTTGTGTTGAAGCACTCAGTTGCTCTAATTGATACTAATTTTTATTCTATCATGTTTCTCATCAATCATCTCGGTTCATCCTTATCTTGCACTAAGTGGGGGTAAGTGGTTAGGTAGTTGTGTCCTCATTTGACACTTGTTGTTGTCTCTTTTGGATAGTTTATCGCCTTCCATGTATATATAAAAGCAAGCTTGGGATGTGGATGACATGCCTTAAGTTGGCTCATGTGTGACATACTTTCTTCCTATGTTATCTTTAGCATTGCATTTTGGGGACAACCCATTTCCTTTCTCCTTTTTCATGATGTAGCTTCATTCGAGAACATATGACTTGGCATAGGGCTTTTTGAATAAGCTCTCATGTATTCTTCATTAGATACTTTAAAGAAAATTTCTCCCAGTAATGGTGCTAGAAATTTCTTTAAAGTAGAGGCATACATTGACATTTTGACATTCATGTTTCATTGTGTGAATTTATTTCTTCTTGTGATGCGTCCTTTTCTTGGTGGTTTCATTGGGATTGATGTCCTTCGAGAGTGTGATATTTCTTAGCATACAACTTTCCTCTTAGTGGTGATGCTATGTGTTGCATTCCCTAAGTTGTGATTCTCTTATTCCTAGACTTATCCTCTCTTGAAGACATTAGGCACAATGTTCCCTAAGAAGAGACCTTACATGAACTAAGTAAGATCCCTTTGAACAAACCTTTACTTGCATTTTTTTTCATAAGTGTTTAGCATAATTTAGCTTGCTAACGTTGTGAAGGTTGAACCCCTCCTTTCAAGGCCACCAAGCATAACACACTTTTCTTGCCAGTGGAGCCTTGCCCTGTTCATAAGTGCTTAGCATAACACAACTTGTTAGGCCTTATTGAAGTTGTCAAAGGGATATCTTTGATATGGTATGAGAGCCTAATAAGATTCTCTCATTTTCCATCCATTGGGGGCTCACCTAGTGGATAGCCTAAGGTTCCATTAGCCCAAAGTGAGCATGTGCATCGTTTGAATAGTGGACATCAAGTTCTACTTGTGAACGCTGTTTGGAAAAAAAATTGAGATGTGTTCCACATCACATTGGACATTCAAGGCTTGATCCACCCTTTTTCTCACCTTTTCTTTTAGGTCTTTTATGTTTTATAATTGAGAATATGTGTCATTGTTGCACACATATGTGTCTTGAATGTCTACTATAGTGTGAGTTTGCATGGTGTCATCCTCTCACTAATGTGGGGGCTAAATGTAGTGTAGAAAAATGTATCCCTTTTACATTTTCACACCTAATATGGAATTAATGTTTTATTTTTTAGACTGCAGGAATCGAGTAGCACGACCCCCTATAAACTGCAGTGCGCTTGGTAAACTTTTTAACGTGACTGGCGGCGCTGGTGTGACACACCCTCTGGTACCACGAGGGTGGGGGAGACTAGACCTTGTGACCAACCTCCTGCAATAGGAAAGATTTAGCCAACCGAGCTAGGGCCCCAACCCCTAATATGGAATTAATGTTAAAATCAACTTAATTGTGCCTTAATTTAGTGTCATCATATGTATTTTACATATTCGCATTAAGTTTAGGGCCCTATTAATTAAAATGGACTTAATTGTGCCTTATTTTTAGTGTTGTAGAGTGTATTTCTTTACACTTTCACACTTATTTAGGGCTCCCTTAATTATTGAGGTTAATTTTCCTTAATTGGCCCCTTTAATTCAAATCCAAGCCTAATTAATTGCATTTTCTAAAGAGGAAACCCAAAATTCATTAATGCCTAAACATAACATTTCTCATTGAGCAATGTGTGTCCTAGGTGAGTGACATAGGATCCATTCACCCATGGGAAAATGGGTCCTCACTTAGACCTAGGACCTAAATTTAATTTTTTTGGGTAGAATTTTAAAATATTCAAATCCATATTCACACTGATACATTTTGAACCATTTTTTGATGACAGCTCGTCGGAATTCATGTAGCATTAATTTCCTGAAATTTAAATAAAACAAGTGACATGTGACACGATACATTTTGAACCATTTTTCCATTTTTCAACACAATTCGGAATTCTGAAGTAGTCGTCGAAAAATGGTTCAAAATGTATCAGTGTCACATGTCAGCTTGTTTTATTTAAATTTCAGGAAATTAATGCTACATATATCTATAAATGTAAGGTCATTTCACTATGTTTCATCTAAGTTTTCAATTGTTCAATTGCAAGAGATAAATTGGGATTTCAAGAGCATTTCAAGGCCTTCAAGAGTAGATTTAGTGAAAAATTACTGTAGCAATCAAGATCCAATTGTCATGTCAAAGTCTTCTTGCATCATGCAAGTTATTGGAGCTAATATGGTGATGTAGAGTTCATGATCCATTCAAGTATTAAAAGCATTGTTTCCAATCAAGTTTCAAGATCAAGATCCACATCCATTGAAGCCATTTCATGCAAGTTGCAGATCTACATTTCAAGGTTCATTCAAGGGTTTGGTGAGTTGTGACATAGAGTTGTTCATTCATCATTCCTTTCATACTATTCATTTCATTTCAAGGTTTAATTACCAAAATGAGGTTTGACCAAAGTAAACCCCCATTCACCAAAAGGAAAAAAAAATTCCCCTCTCTTTGTGTGTTGCAGATTTGTAGGTTGAAGAAAAGTTGAAGATCTCAAATGTTGCAAAATTTTAAAGTTTTCACCTTTGTTGTCATCTCACGAAAACTTAGATCTTGGATTTATTTTCGACTTTCCGACAGTGAAAATCAAGAATCTGGAAGTGCAAACACAATAGTAGAGGACCTAGAAATAGATTTTGAAGAGCCCTACCCAGGACCCATTCGTTATAGGGTGAATGAGTCCTTAGACAACTTCTAAAAACACCATTTTATGAGAGGTACACAACATTTGTACCTTCTAGATCTACCAGAAACCTTTTAGGTTCCTCCAATTTTATGTTTAATCTATTAAATCTAATTTATAGATTGCATTTTGGAGTTGATTTGCTATTTTTAATCTTGCTCCCCAAAGTTTTATTTAAACTAGACCCCCGTCCTAACACAAAAGGGGAAATTTCAAGATTCCTCAAAGAATTCACACACCTAAGGGTTGAAAGTGGATTTTGACTAGAGGGATCTCATTTTCTTAATAAAATAGAAGAATAGGTAGGTTCATTCACCTCATTTTCCCTTTCTATTTATAGTAAGTTTAGTGAAATATCCCAAATTTAGTAGAAAACCCTATGTGTTTGAACCCCTACCCCATTTTTCTATGTTTCAAATTATATAAAATTCTCTAATCACAAAAAAATACTTCACCAACTACACTTTCATATATGAAAGGGTGTGCCTCAAAGAAGATGATCTTTTATCAGTGGTATGTTGGTTCTACTTGAATCTCAAGATAGATAATTAACACTTAGAAATAAAGTATCATTTTTTTTTGCACTCCAATATCTATAAAAATGATTATTATTGGATGAATTGGATTTTTATTAAGTTCCCTACATTGCAAGTACCCTAGTATTCCTCTCTTTAAAGGGGATCTACATGCTAATCTATGGGAGGACACCATTAATGCTTGCCACAAAATTCTTCATGGAAAGTGAATTATTTGAAATTAGATAGGAGAATCTTAATGCTTAAAGCTATGATATAATACATTCTAATATTTATGATGTCTCGTTTATTGAGTCTCTTAAAGATCTCTCAAGAATTAGATAAAATAATAAAGAAATTATTATTGGGTGGTTCCAATGAAATTAAGTGTATTCCTCTTCTTAAATGGGACACTACATGTCTTCCCAAAGGTGTTGGTGGCTCATGAGTTAAATTCTTATCAAAATGGAATCATACTTTCTACACCAAGTTGATCTAGAACATGTATGACAAGCTTGATGTGTATTGGAGATAAATACTGAAATATTGGGAAAGGAGATCCTTAATGTTAAGGGGGTATTTTCTCAATTTGTTTCTTTCCCTAAGGGAATTTCATTAGGAAGGAGATCACAAGGTGTAAATATTGGATTTCAACCTCAATGGTGAGACAATCATACCTAATTTCAATCCTTAGAACAATAAGACATATCTGAAACCAAATTGGAATGATTTGTAATGTTCAAACTAAATGAACAATAAGATCTAATACCTAAAATACAAAAACTAAAATCATAGTTTGTAGGTAGGTCTGAGAAGGGTTAGGACACATGCACCTGTCACCAAAATTTTATTTTAAGGCCCGCTGAAGCAAAGGTTTTCCCTAGGGTGAATGGTCTTATTTAGGGCTTTTGAAAACACTTTTTACAATCCTCTGGTGCTATATTTTAGCTTCTTTTTTATGTAGGTCCCACTATCAGAAAGTCAGAAATAACGTCTGCAACCTAGCTTATGTGGGTTGACAACAATGTTGAAAACTTATGCAACAATACAAAATTGTTCTTCAATATTTTCAATCCTTCTTCAACTTGTAATCTGCACATACATGAAGATATTTTTTTTTGGAACAAGGATTTTCCTTAGTCAAACCCCAAGTTTGGTACTTAAACCTTGATAGAATGATAATGACAATGGAGAAGGAAATGGTGAATGAACAATGTTTGCTACAATCCACCAAACCTTCAATGGCTTCCCTTAAAGGATTGAAGACAAACACATCTCTCCAAGGAACTTGATTTTTTTTTTCTTGATGGATTCAGACACTTGAAAATGCTTAAATGCTTTAGGATCAACAATGCATATTAGCCTTCACAAGATGACATGAACACACATAATCTTGAACATGATGTTAGGATCTTGATTGTTGCAATAGATGACTACTAAATTTTCTCTTGACTACTCTTGACAATAATATTTTCTCTTATGATGTCTTGATTGTGTGTCTTATAATGTTTCTTAGATTTCAATTGATAAAAAGACTATGTATTTATAGGTGTTTATCTAATTTATCAAAAAATAGATTAAAAAATTTGACACTTGCAAGTTGAATTTGAATTATTAAAATGTTGCCAAAAACATATTTAAACATGAGTCTTAGGACTTAAAAGAGACTCATTCGCCCTTGGGTGGATGGGTCTTGGCCTATAAGACCAAGACACACATATTCCAAGGTGATTAAAATATTAATTACATTAATTAGATGTTGGTTTCCCTTTTAGAAAAAATGAATAATAAGGCTTTGGAATGCATAATTTGGAAAATTAGAAGCTTAATTAATTCTAATATTTTAAGGAACCCAAATATAGTGTGAAATTGTAAAGCTATACAATTTCCTACACCACATTTAGCCTCCACTTAAGTGAGCATATGAACTTACACTCAAACTCACACTAAAGTAGACAAATATGCATCAAGAGGGGTCCAAGTGTACCAATTTTAGAAAGATAAGATGACAAAGATCAAGGAGGATGATCAAGCCCCCAGGATCGAAGATCCCATGGAAAACCAACATAAGGACAAAGGGACACACACTATGTGTAACATACAAGAAAAAATACAAGATACACAAGCATACAATGTTGAATCCATTACAAAAAGAAAAAGCAAAAAGGATGGACTAGCAAGCTACGTTATGCCATGTTGATAAAATATGATCACAAGGGTTAGTGCAGTCTAGTATACACTAGATGAGCCCCAAAGGTAAAAAGAGAAACACATACTAGGTTTACAAGGTATGTACCCATAAAAAAGGGGTGGCAAATGGGAAAGATGCACTAGTTCTACAAGTGTGTTCCCATAGGTCAACCATACCAAAACTTATACTCCTTGATAACTTTTATAAGGTGCCAAAAAATGGTCAATGTGTTATGCCAACACTACACTAAGTGCAACCTTTGTGAAAAAAAGTGAAGCCAAAAAATGTCAAAATGTCAATGCCAAAATGAAAAAATGCCAATGTATGCCCCCACTTTAAAGGAATTCCTAAACACCATGTTGTGAGCAATTACTTTAAAGTAGAAAATGATAAATGTTAATTAATAAAAGGGTCATGAGAGCCTATTTAGAAAGCCCTATGCCAATGATATGTTTCTAAATAAACCTGCATCATGAAAAAGAGGTTGCCCCCACATGTAATCCAAAAATATAACACATAAGGGATCCATGGATTCGAGGTCAGCGCATGTCTTTGCTACAATTATATAATAGAGCTTGGAGCCATCATCATTCCCCAAATACTTCATGGAACAACAAATACAAAGGAGGAATGACACATAGAGAGAAAAAAAAAAGAAAATATTTTGGGTCAACATGGAAGAGACTTGGTTATTTCAACACCTTACATCTTCCCCAAAAGGAAAAATAAGACAAAAGAAAAGATAATGATCACATTAGATAGAAGAATGGAAATACAAATAAAAGAGTATCATGATATATTTGCTTCCTTTGTATCCTTGCGCCAACAAAGTAATAAGGGTCATCCAAAGAAATCTCACAAACATAAAGACACACCAAGCAACATGATACAGGGGATCACATTACATACATGCAATCACAAATAACATAGAAAGAAAAAGAAAGATAGTATGTCACATATGAGCCAACCTATTGAAGTTCGTGTTATTATGGATAAAAGAATAAGGGTCTATAAATTTATGGCTTTGTCTTTGGCTACGGTAATTGTAAAGAGACTAATGTATTTTTTTCACTTCACCTACTTAAATATTTTGTAAACTTTGTCAAAATTACCAACCATTTTTTACTCAAAATAACTGCTTCAAATACTAAAATGGCATAGTCTGCATTGAATAGGATTGCATTGAAGACTTTTGATTTGATTTGACTCACTCATTTCCATTATATTTTTTTAAATATTAATTTTTGGTGTTAGAGATATTGGGCAAGCATAGATTGATTTCCATTATATTTTTTTAAATGTTAATTTTTGAGTGAACTAAGTTTATTTGAACATTTCACTAGGTACTTGATGTTAGGAATTTGACTCTTATGCATATTTATTTATGTTTCTTCATTCAAGTGTTATGAATGAACTAAATCTATTTGAACACTTCACTAGGCACTTGATATTAGAAATTTGACTCTCATACATATTTATTAAAATGAAGCTTCTTCATTAATTAATGTTTTGAGTTTGGAGGATTTTGAGACTAAAAA
>VDFB02174820.1:0-16013 GCA_007258455.2 Sequoia sempervirens | reverse complement strand
ACAAGGTGCAAGCGTCACGGTGGCGACCTAGGCAGAGATTGTGGAGGACGATGCCCCATGTGCCTCTGAAGTGTTAGACATTGCAATGATCTCAAAAATTCTAAGTGTGGAGATTTTGTTCAATTTTTTAAGGACGGTGTTGAATGTCATAGTTTTCGAGTTTCTTTTCTTGGTATGCATTTTTGTCCAACTTTGTCATTCCCTTTATTTCTATCAAGATATCGAACTTTCCCATCTGAGCATACCTTTCATCCATTCTCCGCCTTTGTCCCCTTTCCCTATTGAAATTTTGAAGTCTTCCTTCCTAGCACCCCTTTCCTCCAAACCTTGCTTTTTCCCTTCCCTTTATCAAAGTTTTGGATTTTATCTTACCCACATGATTTTCATCAAAATCTCGACTCCCAAATCCTTTACACTAAGTTACCTTTCGAAATCGCAATTGCAGCCATCAATTTACCCAAATACCTTTTCCTTGGTATCCATAATCCCCAACTTCTTACATTTTCTTCTATACACTTTTTCGGAGTTGCAAATGTGGGGATACTTCTAATGTACTAAAAGGTATGAAGCATCCCCAAATCCCAATCACCCAACACTTTTCACTGCATTGTTTCATCAAGATCACAGATTTGAACATAACCTAAATTGGGTACCATGTAAGAGGTACTCTTGACTCTTGATCCCCAACATCTCACACTATATTACCTTATCAAGATCATTGGTTCAAACCTATTCTTATGTGCATGTCTAAATGGATGAATCCCTTGTTATCCCCTACTCTTGATCCTTGCCTCTTTGACAATGGTATGGATCATAAGGTATCCCCAAATCCCAATCTCCAAAACTCCTTGTTTTGCACTACTCACTCCCACCTACCTCGTTGCACAAACTAAAGCACCATTATTGACCTGATTTAATGCTGCAAATCACTCCCAAAGGATTTTTTTCCATCTAGAAACTACTGTGCATCTTAAGGATGCAAATTCAAATGTACTTTCAATGGTGGAGGATGGGGACAACCATGCTTTCATTAACACAATCGTTCAAATTTCAACTCCCAATGGTTCCCACGCTAGCTCTTGGTTGTCAATCACATGGATAGCCATAAATGTTGTAGGTTAATTTGAAATGTTAGATCTAAAATGGATTTCCATGTATGGATTAGGGCACGAAAAACCAAATGTTGCAAATATGAGTTTGTTCATCATTCAAAGGGTTGGTCATTGACTCAATTTTCTAGTCTGCAAACACTTGTCACTAGTTCTAGGGCATCAAACATTGCATGTCTAAATTGCAAATGAAGGAATACATTTTGTGAAATGTGAGAAGGATATTGTAAAGCACATCTACATGTAATGGTATGTCTCCATGGCAATTTGTAATGATTCAAGAAAATATATAGTCACTGCTATTTATTTTCTCCCACCACATTTGCTAGTGTGATTGTAATGAGGGTTTGATGTATGTGTGACAACATCTAATGCATTACAAATGCTTTGTAGTGGTCTTTCATTTGTTGCACATGGGTTATTGTCATTTTGAGATGGATTATTAAGTATGTCCATTCTATAAGATGTAATATTTGATTTGTATGTAAATGCAATTTGGTTTTGTCAATGTTTAGTTGGATGTATTTCCTCTCTCTTTTCTTTTCATAACTCTACTGCCCAATGGAGTGGGCACTAGTCCATATTAGTGAAGGACCAAACAATCTTCATTTAAACAACCTCCATTCTTCTTAGAAATAGGATTAGATTAGGATTCATATATGCTATTCATGATTCACTGTTATAAACTATTGACAAATCTCAAGCAAATCTAATCAACCAAATCATTAGACAATCATGTCATGCATGTCTACAACATGCCATTGTATAAAAATGCTAAATGAAATCATCCAAGGGGATTATAATATTGTTGTTATCTATAAGTTCCTATACAAGGTGTTTTATCAACCATATAAGAGGTTTTATTCAACTAGTTAGTCTTTACCTAATGATAATTATAAAGGCCAAGCATACATTGGGTATAGGTGTTGTTGCAATCATGCCACATTTTAATTGGTTTAGAAAAATCATTAAGGACAACTCTAGGAATACCCTCCTGAGTCTAAGCTGAGCTCAAAGTGCAAGAGAGATTATCCACTCTCATCAACTGGAATTTAACCCTCCTCAATCTATTGATGAACCTCCTTTTACCTTGTTGATGACAACTCCCTAGCCTTGAAGGTAAAACTATGTTCTAGGATTGTGGAGTAAAAATTTTGGAACCCAACACAACCAACTCTAGAAATCCATCAATATAGTTTTGAAGCCATACTAAAAGCCAAAGTTGAAGTACAAGTTGAAACCAAAGTTGCAAATAAATAAATTCATACATCCAATCAACTTCAAAGAAACAACTTATGAAATACCAAAGGGTTGAAGTAGCTAGGCAACTTCCTCTTCCCAATGAACAAGCCATTGATCTTTCTAACCAAGTTAGGTTGAAGATTCCGAACAACGGTCGCTTTCATTCTAAGATGAAGTATAAAGACTTACTCATCAAAGCAAAAACAATAGAATATGAACATAATATCCAAGATATTGAAGAAATTTGAATTGAAGCAAGTGAACCAAAAATCCTAGGACAAAGATTGGAATGGAGAAAATAAACCTTGAGTGTGATACTAGTGTAGAGATCATTGAACTCCCTAGAAGGGTCAAGGATTCTTAGATGTTCAAGAGTGTTGGGAGTACATTAGAGCATCTAAACTAGAGCTTCCTAAGGAGAAGGATTCAATCACTCAATTCGCATCAACGACAAGCAATGGTGACAACACCAACCATTCTAAATGTAGAGAGGAAAAAGTTACCTAAATTTACTAGAGATGGACATGAAGATCCAATAAGGGACTATAAGACATGTGAAACTATTTGGGCAGCAAATAGACAAGCAAATTGATCCAATTGTGCTCATTTCCAACCACTCAAACAAGGTTGATAATCAATTGGTACATGGATATTGCACCAACAAATCAAAACACATGGAGATTTTTGTGAACAACCTTTGAGGAGTTTCAGGTCCTTTAGGACAATAACAATAGTGTTGCAGTCCCAGAAATATACAAATACTAGACAAGGGAAGCATGAGAAGTAGAACATAAGATCATACAATCACAGGAATCTTGAACTACTAAAAAATTTGGACAAAGAACACACGAACGGACTCAAGAAATGTTGGTTCATTAAAGTATTCATACCATCCTTACAAAGAAAAATGAAGGTTGTGCCACCTTCATCCTATAAGGAGGCATGCAACAAAGCAATAGACATTGAGAGTGAAAGCAAAATGTCTCCACGCTCTTGAAGAAGGAATGAAGAGGATGCTAACTCAAAAGCAAGCAATGATAGTGAACCAAGAATGGTTCAAGCTCTAGGAATTGACATACTATAAATGATGAACTCGCTTAAAGGCGAGACCACAAAGAGGCAATGGATTGATGGTGTATAGAGTGCAAGACAGAAAGCCACTGCAAAGCTGATTGTCACAAAAAGATGTTTTGGGACATTTGCCAAATGATGTGCCACTCAATTAAGGAGTACTCATACAATTCAAAGAATAAAAGTACATAAGTACTTTTTGAGTAGGGATAGTACTCAAACCCACCAACTACACCTCTAAAGCCACAAAAAAAATAAAGGTGCATCTCTAGGCAACTATCATAACTAGGGGGGTAGTAACGATTACGGAAGCAAAAATGATAGTGACGGATATGACTCAAATGGTAGGCCCATCATACAATGTCAAGAATGCAATGAATGGAAAAAATTTGCAAGAGAATACCCAAGAAATCAAGGTAGTACAATACTACTTTGTAGATGGTTTGGACCCAATGATCATGATGACGCTAGATATCCAAAGCAATATTTGAGTATAAATATCAGCATGATTGATGTTAAATAAAATGAATAAATACTAGTGATAACACAAACCCAAGTGAGGAAAGTTGTGCATTCAAACCAATATAGAAAAAGAAAGATTTTGTAAAGAAAGAACCAAGGTTAAGCATGCTATAGAAAATCAATACCCCCACTCAAATGAATATTCACATAAAGTAAAAAATAACAAGGGTCAAAAAAAATTATTCTAAGGCAAGTACTTCAAATCATCATACCAATTAAAGTACTCGGCTTATTGCTAAGTATTCTTGAACTTAGAAATGTGATAATTAATAGTAATACTATGCCTAAGAGGGATTAGATGGTGCATGCCACCATGCATTTAGAATATGTAAGTGAGAATAATGCTTTGAAATATTCCCCTTAACTTTTTTCCCCAAATTAGACACACAAACCAGCATCAAACCACTGATTAGCATTAGCTCCAAATGCAAATCAGCATGGAAAGTAACTCTAACCAAGAATGTTCACCAAGATCCCAATGTGGGGGAGGTGATAGCATATGGTCAAAGGATCATTAGGTATAAACTGAACTGAAAGTACAATTCATCTGCTGATGCAGGCATCCGCCAAAGGTGGAAATATTCCGATCCAATTTTTTTCAAATTTTCAATGTATTGGTGGCACGCAACACACATCCTGTTAGGGCAGCACTTAAACCAAACGACGTGAAATCTAACTCTAACCAAGAATGCGCCGGATGACAACAAGCATATGGTCAGAGGATCTCAAAGCAATGTTGAATAAAGAACTCTAACCAAGAATGCGTCAGATGACGACGAGCATATGGTCAGAGGATCCCTATCTTCTATTATGCTGAAAGTAAACTCAACACCCAGAATGTGCTTTCAAACCCAGAGTGGGAATGGAGCTACCATAGGGCGGAGATGTAAGATATTACAATGCAAATCAAAGTAAATAGGCGGCAAGCCAGCCTCTTCCACTTATCCAGCGGGTATTACAATGAAATAACAGAGAAGTAAGATTGCTGACAGTACTACTGTTCAGCTTACAATAATTAGAGATTTGCCTGCCAAGTACATAAAATAAGAAAGTCTAACCATGCTGCAATATAGTATAATGTCTCCTCAATGATCACAAAGACTTTCAACCCAAACCCAACTCAAAAGATAGACTTTACGCAAGCTGATATGACAGAACAGCAACTTAATATGCATAACCAACAACCCTAGAATTCACTAAAATGCTCACAACTCACTCAATACTTGCCAGAATGACATGAGACTTGATGCAAATGAAAGCTAGGATGATGACAATGAAGACTAGACAAAGAAACAGCTGACAAATTGAAGTATTTTTTTTCTAAACACTTGCCAGGCGGAAGAGAATGGTATAGCCTCTAGAAATGTTCTACCAACAAGATAAAATCAGATTCTTCATTATAAATCACCAAAATTTGCACAAATGGGCACCTAGGGCATAGAAATGGTTTTAGCCAATACCCAGAACGAATATATTTTTATTTTTTGACTTATGAGGAAATACAACATGCAGCTATAGTAAATCAGCAACTCCAGAACTTCATTAACATGCTAGAAATTGAACTACAAATGCAAAATAACTACTACAATGCAAAAATCTCACTACAAAATCCACTCAACTACAAACTAACTCTCCACTAGTTGCTATCTTTCAAGCAAGAAGTCGAGCCAAGGCTAGGAGGCATTCATTCCTCAAAGCAATCCCAATACCATTTCTGCAGCATAACATTACTCAAGTCATAAGATGATAAAATGAAGAGAGAAGGCCTTCTTTTATAGACTTAGTAGAGAATCTCTAGATGCTTCTAGAAAGTGCGCCCTTTTTCCAATTTGAATTTGACTTCATTTTCCCTCCAAGAGTGGCGTCCCTTTTTTAAGAGCAAAAATAAATCTTTTAATAAAATAATATCTCCCTCAAAGTTGGCGTCCAAATCCTCTAGCTGAATTTTGGCCTTTAGAAATATTAAAATAATTCCTCATGAGATGACCACCCTCAAAGTCCCCCTTTTAAAAACAACTTGAAGTTGTAACACTAGGCCAAGGGATCATAAGATGAAAATAAAACATTATTAATTTAAAATAACTTATCTCTCCAAAATGAGCACCTTAAAGCCAAAATCAATATTACCAACTGAACTGCCAGAAGAGGAAAGCTTGCTGAGCTGATGCTGATTGGACCACTGCTAAAAATAGAATTTACTAAAAATAGTAAATTTGGAAAGTTGCTCGGATCAAAGGGCATGCGACACCATTACGAAGCTTTCTGAAAACCCAGAAAGAATCCGCAATCCAAAATCCCAAACTCCAGGATGTAGCCGTCATAACTTACTAAAAATAGTAAGTCCGGAAAGGTTGCCCGACGCAGTTGCATGTCATCTCTGCGAAGCCTTCTGAAAACCTAGAAGGAAACCAGAATCCAAACATCCAAACTCCAATATGAAAACCCTTGAATCTTCAAAAGAACCCATCAAGCAGCCGGAAACCCTAATTCTGCTTCTGACTGACCGACAGCACACCGAGAAAAGGCCATCAATCACTGAAAAGAGTAGAGCTAAAAACGGGGACATTACACAAAGGGAATACTCCACTTATTTAGTGGGTAAGATTATTATATATTATTAAGGCGGCAAGCTATTAAAAGAAAGATGCTTATTCTAAAACTCAACCACTCAATTGTGGGAGTGTAATCAAGTATAAATTGCAGCAATAAAATGAAATAGCCGTTAGTACTACTAACTAGCTTTACAATGAGTAGAAATAGCTGCAAATAAGAGAGATAAGCTTCTAGAATGTTTTTTATCCACACTGGCGGTAAACCATCCAGGGGTTAAAGTGTTTGCATTAAAATTCACAAGTAAATGCAGCAATTAAAATGACTGGATTCATACTACTAATTCACAGCCTTACAATGAAATAAATTTGCAATTTACAAGTGTTACAATGCTAAAATCAATGCAAATGTTTGAAGGATGATTTCTTCAACTCTAAATCTTCTCAATCACCAAATTACAAGCCAAAATCTGAACTGATATAAATCTGATATGACAAACAGCAAACTGAAAGTATTGAACCAGCAACCTATGAAACATCAAAATGCTCAAATCTACCTCAAATCAACTTCAAAGCTCACCAAAACTCAGAGCAGCATTCATGAAGGATAGACGACCAACAACCATGAGTTTGTAGGTGCCAAACAATCACCAAACAACAAGTTCGAAACCCAATACAAGTTGATCATTAATGGTACGGCCCTAGAAAAGGTATGGCTTTCCTAGAAAAATCCACACTTCATCATAAATTCTGATTTTCTGCAAATAGCATTGCCCTTAGCACAAAAATGGTTAGCTCAAATACCCATAATGAAATAAAATTTACTCAAGAAGCTATATACAAAAATCATCTTCAGCTATATGAAAATCAGCAACACAAAATACTGAAAACATCACCAAATTTCTTCACTTTGATGCTCAATATGCACTTTTGCATGAAGCACATCCCCAATAGACCATCTAGGGAACCATAGTTTCAGGCCCGAAGAATGGAGTAAATTTGCTAAGCTTTCCCTTAGTCGGATTCTGGATTTCAAACCAGCAGCATAACTTTGCTTTCCAAAAGCATAATATAATTAGTTTCTAAATAGCAACAATATATAAGCTTTAGTTGGCAAATGAAGCAACAAAAACTCTTCAAATTCCAAAAAGTTGAATCACTTCAACTTCCAAAAGGGACGCCACCTTTTTGCATTCTACTTTTTTGAAATAATAAAATATTACTTAACCTCCTTTAGGCGTCCAACTTCACTTTGCAACAATAAGACATTTAATAAATCATTAAATGCACAATTGACCCCCTTAATGGCCCCTTTTAAAACAACATGAAGTTATTACTCCTATATGGCACAACCGGAAAGAAACATGAATGGATCAAGATAATTCAACTCACAAGAAAACCAAACCCAAAAGCCAAATCAAACTGATGGATAACAAGATGACTTGAGTTGAATTGCTGATGATGCCACTGCCAAAATTAGACTTACTAAAAATAGCCACTACCAAAAATAGTAAATTTACCTCAAAACCAACAAAAAGCAGAACTGAGCTGGAAGCAAGACTTACCAAGTGGGAAACCCCAATCGCACACATCTATAGTCATGATTCGAAAACAGAAGGAAACCAAGACGTATACAAAATGGGACATTGTTAGACCCAACTACCTATTTCCAATTGGTAGGAGCAAAGCAACAAGGAATAGAATTGCTTGTAGTTCTCATGGCACAAAAGTTGATAATTGGAATTCAAGCATTTCTATTTAACTTTGTTGTCATCTCATTAAGTAAGAAAGTGTACAATGCATTATTGGGTTGGGATTGGTTGGTAGTAACCAAAGTCGACCATAATTGGAAAAGCATATATAATCCATTCAAAGTAAATAATTGATATGAGGAATTAGGCAATGAGTGATGAATCAACTTCCTCAAATTCATCAAATTCGAACTCCGGCTAAGGGTGGATAGAGAAAATTGATCAAGGCCCCATGTAGCTAAACATTGAAGGAAGTTGGAACTACATCAATGTTTTGAAGATCAAACAAGTTCTGTCAATAGTCTATTCCATTGGCAAATGGAGGACTATGAAGTATTTGTGCCTAATAGCAATTTTATTCAAACCACAAACATTCATGAGGATGAACAAGTAGCAAAAGATGACATGAAGCAAAAAAAAGAATTGTTTAAAATTCAAGAAATTCAAGAAAACACTTTAGTGCAAGTGGAAACTTTGGACTGTACAAGTGTGAAGGGCATCGTGCATGGTTCAAAATTAAAAGTTTATCATCAAAGGATAGAAACAATTAATAGGATTGACTATGGCAACCTTAATATTCCAACCAAATCATGAGACATTGAACTAGTTGAAATACAAGAAAATGAGCAAGGCACATTTAAAAGTAAAACTAATAAGGTGGAAAAAATTATTTTGAACTCTCTCAAATTTGTTGCCCTAGGAAATGTCATAAAGGGCCTTATCGTTCTTGTTTATTATATAATTTAACTTGAAGTACTTTAACCACTTATTACTACTACTCTCGCAACCCTACCACAAGCATATCCCAACATTCACTAGACTTCAAACTCTACTGCCATACAGATTGCTAAACAGTTTTCAATAGATCCCACCACCATCATACAGCCATCCACCACAATATGGTGGGTTCAAAAAGGCAATTGTATGGCCTGCTTTTGGTGACACCATAACCGTTAAAAATTCAAGCATTGTCGTGCAATTGTTTAGTGATCCTTCATCCACTATATGGACTTGTGCAAACTCTAAGGCTTCTATAATTTTTTCTTCCTACGTATAGTTCGAAACTAATAAGGTGGAAAAAATTATTTTGAACTCTCTCAAATTTGTTGCCCTAGGGAATGTTATAAAGGACCTTATCCTTCTTGTTTATTATATAATTTAACTTGAAGTACTTTAACCACAATACTACAGACTTCTACAACCCTACCTGAAATATCTCGAAAACAGCCAAATTTTTTTCGTCAATAATCAGACATAAAGCAAAGGCACTCGTTAAGGTTAGCAGAGAAAACCAAAACGTGCAAGAAAGCAACTCTAACCAAAATGGCGCCGATGATGGCGAGCATTGGTCAGAGGATCTTCTATTCTAGATGCAGAAAGGAACTCAACGTCAAGTATGTGCTACCCAATCCAATGCGGAGTGAGGGGCGACCATATGACGGAGTGAAAACTAAAAGCAATACTTGAAAGATAAATGCTGAGAAAGAAACTACTCAACACCCAGAATGTGCTTGCTAACCCGGAGTGGGATAGTAGCGACCATAGGGCGGAGATATAACAATTACAATAACTTAGTTGAAACTGAGAATTACAACCAGATTCGAACAAGAAAGAAGACTGCCAGTACTACTGTCAGTTTGTACAAAATAATAAGAATTTGCCTGCCAATATCTCGTGAATTTAAAGGATCAGCATTACACCACAGAGAAGCACTTATATCATGTATAGGAATTACTAATCCCAAATGCTTCGGAGATCAAGATATTGTTTTCTGTTTTCTGTTACAAATCTGCTCAATACAATAATATGACAGCAGTCTATAGATCTATTCAAATGCTCACAAAACCCTAATGACTTGCTCAAATGACGAGATCTCTGTTACACAACAATCCTAGCATTATGGCGCTCAAACTAATAACATGAAACCAACTCAAAATGCCTTTAATGAATAATGCACAATTTCCAAAGCAAGTACAATGGTACGGCCTGCTGAGAAAGTCGACCTCCTTTTAAAAATTCATGCATTCACTAAAAAATCCACAAACTTGGAAACTAGGGCGCCTAGGTCTAACACAGAGGAATGAATGATACCCAGAACTATATTTTTTGTCTTTTTCAAGATATGAATAAAACATGCAATCTGCTGTGTTAAAATGCAACTTAGAAAAACCTCTAATATGCAGAAATCAGAAACTAAAGGATTACAATGATGTTTATAATGCACGAACTCAAATGCAACTCACAGTACAATAAATCACCACTAGATGTTGTCTTGCAAACATGAAGCGATGCCCGAGCTAGGAGGCCTTCATTCCTCGAAGCGATTCCAGAGCCAATCCGGCAGCATAACAGTATAGTCGTCAAAAAGCTCCCCAAACTGATGCACAAGACTTATCTTTATAATTTTCGTTTGACTTCAAGAAACCCTAAAATCAGCTTTTAGGTCAAACTTTCATCACCCTTTAAAGATATTATTCTTTAAGGCTTGTCGACATTTTAATCAACATCGCTTTCCGAAAATGCGCCCTTCCATACCCTTTGCTTTGACTTAGGAATAATCAATCATTTCTTAATGAGGGCGCCACCTCAAGGGCCCACTTTTTAGAACAACATTTAAGTCATTACTAGTTAAGGTCAACGTTAAATTATACAATTAAAACGTGACTTCTTTAATTTAAATGACTTAGCTTATTTCTCCGACAAAGGCTCAAGCCACCGAAGAAGTCAATCGATCATTCAGTTTAAGTCAACTGCTGAGCCTATCCTCGAAAGTCGCTAGAAAAATAGAATTTACTAAAATAGTAAATTCCAAAAAGTGTCTGATGCCGAGATGATCATACCACCAAGCCCCTCTCGAAACCCCTGTATGAACTATTTAATCCACTATCTCTCAATAATGACCTCCTCAAAATTAGAAACCCTAATTTAACTTCCGATCAGCCTTCGGGTTCCCAAGGAAAGGCTAATCCACATCGGAATGTGTTTGGAAAGGGACACACAACCGCCCCCAAGATCGCTTGTCCCTGCCACTGTAAACTAGGATGCTTACTATCTCACTTCCTGCTGTATCCTCCATAGCGTGTTCTTCCACTTACCAAACATTCTCGATAGTCTATTCCCTCAAGGAACGCCTCCGACATCAAGTATCGCCGGAATCAGAACCAATCGCCCTTCTTTCATCTAACGGCAGCAAAATCATGGAAGAAGCAACCATTGTGTCCAAGTGCCTGCATGCAGGACACGTGAAGACGCAGCACCGGCTATCTGAAGGTAGCTCTAATTCATAAGCTACTGCCCCAACCTTTCTGATGACCCTAAACGGCCTATAGAAGAGAGGTTTGAGCTTCTCAGCTCCACTCTTCTTGAGAGTAGATTGTCTATAAGGTTGTAAACGGAGATAGACCATATCCCCAACCTCAAAAGAACGCTCTACCCACCTCTGATCAGCATATAACTTCTGCTGATTCTGTGCAATCTGCAAATTATCCTTCAAGGATCTCATTATGTCTTGACTATGCTGCAACAAATCCTTGGCTAAAGGTGCTTTGCTGTCACCAAACACCAAATCTGCAAAGCTGGGTGCTTCATACCCATAAAGTGCCAAGAAGGGAGACATTTTGATTGACATATGAAAAGTAGAGTTGTAGCAGTACTCGCCTATATGCAGCCACTTAACCCAAGCTTTCTGTTGTTCTGACACGTAATTTCTCAAGTAGCCTTCCAACCACTTGTTCACCACTTCTGTCTGCCCATCAGTTTGGGGGTGATAACTCGTGCTTGGAGTGAGCACAGTACCACTCATTCTGAAAACTTCTTGCCAAAAGGTACTTAGGAACTTCCTGTCCCTATCACTTACAATATTCTTGGGCAACCCATGAAGCCTAAACACTTCTCGAAAAAACAAATCTGCAACTTGGGCTGCAGAAAAAGTGCTGGAAATGGCAAAGAAATGAGCAAACTTGGTTAATCTGTCAACTACCACGTAAATGCAATCCTTCCCTTGGGCCTTGGGCAACCCAGTGATGAAATCCATTGAAATGTTTTCCCATTTTTGATTGGGAATTGGAAGTGGTTGCAGCAAACCGGCTGGCAATGTATGCTCATTTTTATTTGCTTGACAAACAGGACATTCCTGAATGTAGCGTTGAACCTCTCTCTTCAAACCTTTCCAAGAAAACCTTTCTCGGATCTGCCTATAGGTCTTGAAAAACCCTTGGTGACCAGCAACTGGAATGTCATGAAAATTCAAGAGAATCTTCTTCTTGAGCTTAGAATCGGCTACCAGAAAGATTCTACCCTTATACTGAATCAAACCCTCAACCACTTGGTACTTTTCATCATGGAAAGTACCTTCCAGAATGCTGGTTGCAAACTGATTTTTTGCATAATCAGCCAGCAACATGTCTCTCCAGTCTGCAGTAAGCTCACACAATGAGCTAAGATGAGGCCTTCTGGATAGAGCATCGGCCACTACATTATTTTTTCCTTTGACATATTCAATGTCAAAGTCGTAAGCTTGAAGCTTACTTACCCATTTCTGTTGCCTCTCATTTAAATCCTTCTGGTGCATAAAATGCTTGAGGCTATTGTGGTCTGTTTTAACCACGAACTTGTTCCCCACCAAGTACTGCCTGAACTTGGCTAATGCATGCATAATGGCAAGCATTTCTTTGTCATAAATTGAATAGGATCTTTCCACACCCCTTAATTTTCTGCTCTCAAACACGATAGGGTGTTTGTCTTGCATCAGGACAGCCCCCACTCCTTCACCTGATGCATCACATTGCAGCTCGAATGGCTTGGAGAAATCCGGAATAGCCAAGACTGGGCACGAGCTCATGATCTTCTTGAATTTATCAAAAACAATTTGAGCCTTTTCTGACCAAGCAAAGGCTCCCTTTTTGGTGAGATCAGTAAGGGGAGCAGCATTCTGTGAATACCCCTTTATGAATCTCCGATAAAAACCACACAGACCCAAAAACCCTTTCAACTGGGTCAAGCTCTCAGGAGGTGGCCAATCAACTACTGCTTTGATTTTTTCCGGATCCACTTTTACTCCCTCAGCACTGATTATGTGGCCAAGGTACAGTAACTCCACCATTCCAAATTCACATTTGGAAGCTTTAGCAAACAAGCTCTCAGATTCCATAATACTAAGCACTTCCTCCAAGTGCTTGAGGTGATCCTCCCAAGTCTTGCTGTAGATCAGAATGTCATCAAAAAATATCAGCACAAACCTTCGTATCTGATTCTGGAAGACACGGTTCATGCAAGACTGAAAGGTAGCCGGAGCGTTAGTCAACCCAAATGGCATGACTAAGAATTCAAAATGGCCATAGTGGCATCTGAAAGCTGTCTTTTCCACATCTGATCCCCTCATTCATATCTGATGGTAACCCGACCTCAGATCAATCTTCAAAAAGAACTTAGCCCCATGTAGCTCATCAATGAGCTCATCTATCCTGGGAATGGGGTATCTATTTTTGATGGTGCTTTGGTTCAAAGCACGATAGTCCACGCACATGCACATGGTGCCATCCTTCTTTTTCACAAGAACCACTGTAGATGCAAAAGGGCTCTTGCTTGGGCGTATGAAACCCATCTCCAAAAGTTCCCGAATATTCTTCTCGATCTCATCCTTTTGTCTCTTCAGATATCGATATGGAGTTGTGATCACCGGTTTAGCCCCTTCCTTGAGCTCTATGATGTGTTCTGAACCTCGATCAGGAGGAGGTCCAGGAGGTAAATCAGCAAACACTTTACTCTTCTTGGTGAGTAAAGACTGAATATCTGGAGGATGCTCTATTTTCATTTCAGCTGGACTAGCTGGAAGAATCATGCACTCCGTAGCCCACTCCACTTGATCATGACGTATCAACTTCGCCATCCTCTTGAATGACACAATCTGAGGGCCACCATTTGACATTCCTCTCAACACCACCTTCTTTCCATCGGATTGAAACTTCAACTCCATAGTTTGCAGATTTAAAGAGATCTCCCCAAGAGATCGCAGCCATTGAATGCCAAGGACGGCATCCGTATCTCCAATATTGACCACGTAGAAGTCATCCTTGACTTCGTAATTGCCCAATTGCATTGACATGTTTGGAATCCTCTTGGTGCATGAGATGTGAAACCCATCCGCAACCATAACTCTGAACCCTTCAAAGTCTTCTGTTTGTAATCCTTTCTTTGCCACCACAACTTCGTCTATGAAGTTATGTGTTGCTCCCGTGTCAATTAAGGCAACAATACGCTGCCCTTTGATCATTCCACGAACTTTAAAAGACTCATTCTTTTGGAAGCTCGAAAGTTGAGCCAATGTACCATCACTTTCTTTTTCACCTTCAGACTCTTCTAGAGTATTTTCTTCATCGCTGTCCTCAAAATCAGCTTGCTGATCAGAAAAATCAGAATTGCTTTCATCAGCTGTATAGAACTCAATTTGATGGATTTTAGCACCCTTTGGGCACACATGATCTTGGGACCATTTTTCCCGACAACGGAAACATAACCCCTTCCTTCGGAGTTCATTGATAGTCTCTGGATCCAACCTTGAGCCATGAGGTTTCTGTGGTTTAAACTCCTTATGGTGAGGCTTTTGATGAAACTTTTTCCCTCTATCCCCTTTGTGAAAGGCTGGTTTGGAATGGAATTTGGCTTTGGGAGCAGCCCATTCCATGTTTCTAGCTTTCTTCATTGCTTCTTGTAAGGACGGTGGATCAAAAGCTTTGATCCAACCCTTGAGTGGTTCCATCAATCCTTCAGTGAATAGGATCACTAATCTTCTCTCTGTGATTCCAGTGACCATAACTGAAAGTCTTTGAAACTCAGCTATGTAGGCTTCAACAGTGCCATACTGTCTCAACTGTGCCAACTCCCTGAAATGCACTTCTGGGTCCTTCTTCTCGAACCTCTCAATGAGTCTATTGGTGAACTCATCGTAGCTAGTGATAGACCCATGACCTAAGGTGACTAGACCATGGTACCAACACTCATGCGCCACCCCATCTAGGTGTAGCGTAGCGAATCTAATCGCTTCTTCTTCAGCCATTGGCCTAAGAGCCAAGTAGTTGTCTAGTTTTTGTAACCAAGCTCGAGCAGAATTATTATCGCTTCCATCAAAATGGGCAAGCGTAACCTTATTGAGAGCTTGATTCCAGTCTCCTTGTGCCGGGGTTCTTCTTTGATCATAATTTCTCCCTTGGCCTCTATCCTTCCTTCTATACTCCATGTAATCATTGAAAGACATGTCAAATTTGACCTCATCAGGAAGGGTGTCATACTCCGTACGGCCTATCCTCACCCTCTCCAAAGACGAAACATTTTCTTCGGGGTCAGGCTGTGGGTTAGCTCGTGCCAAAAACGTGGGTTTGAATGGTCTAGCAGAAATGTAAGTGTTGCTCCCTGAAGGCTGGGCAACATGACCATTGTGCTGGTTGGAAGCACTGTGCTCCCCGGCATGCCCTGTATTGTTTTGTGGAGTATTGGGACCCAATCTCCCCAACATGAGAGAAAACATATCCAACAAAGCATCCATCTTCTTATCGAGTCCTTGACCTAGATTGGCTGAATTGTCTATACCTTTCCCACTGTCACCTCTGTTTCCAGAACTTCTCTCATTATCCCCCATTTCTGTTTCTTGTGAAGGTTCTAATTAGCTCCTCAAAACCTCCTGCCGCGGTGACCTTCTCGCTTACGCAACTGCGGTTCAACTGTACCTCTTTGTATACCTTGCCAAATACTGCTCTCCACACCATAGAAGGCTG
>VDFB02174819.1:0-11476 GCA_007258455.2 Sequoia sempervirens | reverse complement strand
TTTTTAGGACCATGTCTACAATTCTTCACTCTCATCTTCTTGGTGATGGATCAATGGGTGTGATCCAAAACATCAATTCAAAAAATACGTAGTTGATTCTAAAAGCTATCTTTTGAAATTATCAAGCAATTGGAAATCAAGTATACATAAATTTAGGGGTGGGGATTTGATAGTGACAAACCCTAATTTTCAATGTTGGCATGAACTTCTACATATTATGGAGGCCAACAAAAATAAATAGCCACATGTGCAGTGAAATTGACAATTTAAAAAAATTGTTTTGAGGGGTGTCTAACTCATCATACATGTGGAGGAGGTTGACAAGTAGAAACCCTTATTTTTTTCTCAAAATTATGGTTGATTGAAGGTGGTGCACATGGACCCATGATGATAGATCATTGTCAATCGATATTTTTTCCCATCAACATGTTCACACCATGCAAAATTACACATTTCAATCAAACACCAACACATTTACCCAATGCCACTCCACACTTAACTTCCATCCCTCAGCATTTAGTAATTATGCTTATGTGCATGCATGTACGGCATGTTATATGGATACAAACTAATGTCATCTTCAATATTGCATAATGCAACATTAAATAATACACATCATTTCACCAATAATTGCCTTCTTCCTAAAACTTTTGTTGAATTTTTCACATGTAGCTATTAACTTCATATCTCATTTTCTCATACCTTTGAAGGGATTCAATGGAAAGAATTTGGACTTCCATGTGAAGAGAATGTCAAGAGGATGTGGAGGTATGTTCGAGGGCCATGTTCAATGCCATCACTTATCTAGCTTGAAATGGAAGGTGAGGTCTTTAAACCAAGGCAATAAATCAACTAGTTTTTTTAGTCATTTCTTCTCTATTATGTATTGTTTAGGCCATTGAATATTTGTTGTTTACTATTTGAGAAGACATGTAAATGGAAGGCGAGATCATCATACCTCACTAAGACAATGACCCACTAGGTTTTTTGGTGGTATACTCATTTCATTACAACATTGATTATTAGTTATTTATTGTTCAAGAAGGCATTTCTTCATTTCACTCCTTTATCTACTTGCAAATACGTGTCATTGTAGCCTGCTAGGATGATGACCCACCTAGTTTTTTTTCTGTTCATTTCTTCTCTGAAATGTATTGTTTAGGCCAATGTTATTTGCTTACTATTTGAGAATATGTTACTTTATTTCACTCCTTCATCTAATTGTATATGGAAGGTGAAGTCATCATACCTCACTAAGGCAATGGCCCACTAGGTTTTTATTTTATTACTCATTTCCTCTTTGTCTTGTATTGTTTTAGCCATTGTTTATTTTTTTATGTAGTGTTTGAGAAGGTATTTCTTCATTTTACTCCTTTGTTTGGTTATAAATGGAAAGTGAGGTTGTCATACCTCACTAAAGCAACCCCCTAGAATTTTCTTTTTTTGCTTGTTTCTTCTCTATTGTGTATTGTTTATTTGGGGGTTTAGGGTTTAGGGGGTCTAATGATGGTGCGCCCTAAATTTTGGGGTTGGAATGGCCTTCTACATGCTATGGTGCCTCATACTTGCTTTGTCATGTATTTTGTTGGCAATTTATTTTTGTTTAGTGTTTAAAAATACATTTCTTCATTGCACTCTTCTATGTGGCTATAAATGGAAGGTGGGGTCATTATACCTCACTGAGGCATCAAGGGCATCTATTTTTTATTTTATTTTAATTTCAAAGTCCTAAAGGATAATGGTAGTTAACTATTTTTAAAATACATTGTAAAGTTAGAATGATAGTTATCAATTTATTTCATTAGCCTTTAATTGATTAAAATGACTATTTCACTTGTATTTAGGTGAATATATGTCTATTTTGTAATGTTTTCTTTTGTGTTTGGCTAATTTCTTGTAATATATGGGTAAGTGCAAAAATATGAGGGATAAAGGTATGGTAGCCACTTTTTCAAAATCAGAAAGATTAATGAATAAGAAATTGAATGGTTCTACTTAAAATTCAAAATTCAATGAAGTCGTAGGTGTTTTGATCCATAAACTACTAACCCCAAAAATACTGGTAGATATTCAGGTTCAGAGTTCACCTAGAATTAATGGGTTTTCAAAAAAATATTAACATAACATTTGGTGTGCCCCCTAGAATGTTGACATTTTTTTGTATTTCAAAAATCACTTTGGTGAGAAATTAGCTAACACCATGTAGTTTATCCCCGATTTTTGCTAATTTTTTAATGAATGCGTAATTTTTTACTAATTTTTAAAGTGGACACATCCTAAAAAAATAAAAAAGTGAGCATGCTCCCCCTAAATTTTTTGAAAAATGGTCAAAAATCAATTTTTTATGTGTATAATGCAGTCTAGTTTCTAAAAATGTAATTTATTTGAAATTTTGATGAACGGTTAAAAAATAAAGTGAAAAATACCAAACATTGGTTTTTGACAAAAAAATGGATAGACCAACAAAAGAAATTAAAGAAGAAAACCTTAACATACTCAAAATGTGAAAAAAATTACAAGGCTAGATAGCTAATAGAGAGCTTAACATTATCATGGTGTTTTTTCAAAGTGACATTGAAAAACGTGCAAATGCATGAGGAGCATGCTCGAGATAATGTCAATTTTTTTACAACCGACAAAAACACATCTTTGGATGTTGGAAGGTCACTCCAAGCCTTCAGGTTGTGTTAGCACCTTTGAAATTCAATGAATTTACATTGATTTCTATTATCTTGTTGTGCTCCCCATCAATTTTGGTTGATCTAAGAAATTCCATTTTTGTATCATTGCTCATGTCCTTTAGGTGGTTACATTACCCCTATATATGGCTATGATAAAAAAAACCCATTTTGCAAAATGTCCAAGAGTTAGCCTTTTCCTTCTTTTTTTCTTTCTTGAGTCCTATCAGGATTTTAGACCCCAAACGGACATTTGGACCAAGGTCCAAATCTGTTCCCATCTCTAATCCCTTTTACTTATTTTCTCTTTCATGTCCTTTTGAGGATTCGAGCCCCAAACGGACATTTAAATCAAGTCCAAATGTCCATGTTCTTCCTAATTCCCCCTTCATATATTTTCTCCTTAAATCCAACCAGAAATTCAAGTCCCGATCGGACTTTCAAACCAAAGTTTTCTTGGTTCAAGTCATTTCTTGTCTTTTGTTCTCACTTCCTCTTGATGCTTCAAAATTTTGAGTGGGTGTTGTCACAATAGTGGTTTACAATTTCTGGGAGATTTTGATTTTTGCTGAAATCACATATTTTTAGAAAATATAATGATTTAAAATTTCATTTAAGAACCATTATTTCAATTGAAAGTTTAAGTCGAGCACTTGGAGTCAAGCCTTGATAGAACTCCATGGTTTTAAATATACACTAGTAGGGGTCATACCTATCAAAATCTTTGATAAAAAACTTTCCACTTTTGATTTACCTTTGGAGGATCAAATGAATTTATTTAATTTTAATTTAGGTACTAGGTATGGTCCTTATTATAAGCTTTCAAAAATTATAATTTTAAAACCAATTTAATGTTATTATTATATATTTATTTTTATTTCGCATGGGTAGGTTTTCAAATGAAAAATCAAACTCTTTGTTCACACATATGTCTCAAAAGGCAAAGATTGGAACAAAAAATTTGAAAAATATAATTTTCACGGGATATGTTGTGAAGTCCTTGATCCATAAAAAAAAAAAAGAATTTTGATACATACAGTAAAAGTTATGCGTTATACGGTCGCGTTATGTCTGAATTGTAATTGATTTGACTTTGAAACTTGATTAAAAGAAAAATATTCAATAAAACTATCAAGCGAATTTGGAAGCACTAGATATTAGAGTTACAAATCTAAATTCGGAAGAATTAAAATTTTAGTAAACTATTAGAAAAGGACAGCATTACTCGATGAGAGTCACTTTTTTAAAATGTTGTTTTCTAAAACAAATTCGTTTCAAAGGAGATGAAAAAAAGAAATGCAATCGATTAAATTTTTGAAAAAGTATATTTAGAATCTATAAACAAAATTTCTTGGAAACAAAAGTTTGCATCATCTTCAAATTCCTCACAGTTTAGCCGCTATAGGTGCTTGAAACTGAAGATTTAGTTAGAAAAAAGTAGTTCAATGTCCAGTTTGGCCCAAAATTGTAAACTAGTATTGTGGGATCCCTTTCCCAGTTCAATTGGATATTTGGAATTTTAGTCGGAAGGTCCAAGCATTCTAAACCTCTAGCGTATTTTTCCCCTTTTCTTGTTGTTCTAAGTTCGATCAGGATTCTCGATCCTGATCAACTCCATTTCCTTTCTATCCATTTGGAACTTCGGGTCTCGATTGGACTTTCCAACCTAAGTTCAAAAGGTATGAAACCTTTTTGAGCTTCCACCCCTTCTTTTTTCTTCACTTCCTTGTTGTTCCATTAGAATTTCGGGTCCCAATGAAACCTTCAAACTCTTTCTCCTCAAATAGGCTAAGTAATAACCTTAACGAGAATTTACAAGGTTTTCACAACATTGTTGACCCTCGACAATGGTTTTGAAACCTGCTTGCAAATCCACTTAAGTAAACCTTATCAAAACTTTGCAAGGTTTTCACAACCTTGTTAGGCCTTGATATGGTTGTCGAAACCACGTTGAGCCTTGATATTGGTTTTGAAACTTGCTTTATCAGTCAATGCTTTAAGTTTTTAACTTAGAAGCTTCTATGTGCAAAGGTTTTGTCGGGTGTCCAAAAGGTTTCAAGAACCTTGTTAGCCCTCGACGTGGTTGTTACAACCATTTCAAGCCCCGACATGGTTGTCACAACCATGTCGGGCCCCGACGCGGTTGTCACAACCATGTCAAGCCCTGATGTGGTTTGTTAGAATTGTGAATCAAGCACAAAACCATGAGGCACGATCAAACAACGAACAAAAACACCTTCCACATAAGAGATTTGAAAATAATATATGCAATATTCCTTAATAAGAAAAAGCTATAGAAGTAAGAGACTCTCAAGAAGATACGAAAGCTCGAGTTATAATTACAATGAGGGTTGAGTGCTTATAAGAGCAAAACCCTAAATGAGAAAGGGATCAAATCATTACAAGTGTCAACATCACATGAGATGAGGTATAACAATCTAATAATAGCTCACTTTAGTTAACATAGAAAATAACTTAGTTAATTGAATCAAGAACTCCTAAGTTTAGCTTAAGTGCATGAGAATAAATTAGACTAATAATCAATTAAAGAGGAATTAATTATTAGCTAATGCATGATAACTCTAACAACCCCCTTAAGATGAACTTAGGGAGTAGCTAAAAACCCTAAAAAGAATGTATGATGGGTCCCAGCAAACTAGGCCAAATAAGGTACCCATGTACAAACAAAAGATCTCTATAATGTGGAGAAATAGAGAATACCCCATAGAAAAAACTCCACTCCAAAAAGAGATGAAAGCCAAGTGAAGGACTGAAGAAGCCTCCAAACAAGACAATGTCCTAAAAAAGTAGGAACATGTAGAACATCACAAAGAACTAAGAAGTTGTAGACTGTTGTTGATAGATGACTGATAAAGTGCTCAAATGAAGAACCTCCAGAGATAGGAATGCAAGAGTGTCCATATGGTAAATGATCCATCTCACTAAAATGCAAGGGTACACGCTACATCTGACTAGTACATAGGAACAAGAACTAGATAGTAGATCACTCAAACACGAACCCAAGGAAGCATTAACACCAATAGTAGAAACCCCCCCATAATATTGAAAAGGGAGAGCCATGATAGGAACATTGAAACTATGTGAAACAAAGAAGTGCATGTAGGAGAAACAACCTATAAATAAAAGGGTGTGCAAACTAATGCACACATGCATGAGGAAAGAAGCAACAAGATTCATTGTTGTCGTGGAAGGGACACTCACTTGAAAAAGGTGTGATGGAAAACCAAAGGAAAACATCAACCACCCCATGGCACTTTATATCATAGTGTGAATACAAAAGACACAATAAGATGTGCAAAATCCCCAAAATATTATATACTAGAATGGCACTTTATCTTAGTGTGTCTACAAAATAAGAATGTGCATGAAAAAGATGTCTACAATGCCCAAATAGGAAAAATACTGGAAATACATATAGAATAGCACAAAACTATTCATCCCATGCAAAGAATAGGTTCCTAGGAGCGAAAACGTCCAGGTAATTCACCAGAGTGCTAAAACAAAAAAATCTCAATAAAATGTACCCGAAGAGCAATTTGGAAAAATTACATGGATGGAATTGAAGAGCTCTGAAAGACAATTAGAACGCCACTGGAATCACATAAAATAGAGAAACTAGTCAAAATTTATGAGCTCGGGACTAAAAATACATATGACTTCAACAAGTTGTATAATGCACTAGCAACAAAATAAAGCAATGAGGCCCACACCACTAGAACTTTGGTGCAACCAGCTTTCTAACGATATCTTGTTGCCAAAAAATGATATACATTGCACAAAGTTAATATTAAAAAACTCAAGACCATAAAAGAGAGGGGGTCAGGGTAAAGAGTCTGAGTCCATCTTGTTGACAGCTCGGCCTTGTTATCATATTGATGTCAGCAATCGAAATATTCCTTGTCACTAAAAGTTGGCCCCGTTGGAAAAAATGACAAATGGAATATGCTCTATGGTTGACTGGAATATTTTGGAATCTTTGCTAGAAAATGTCGTTGTGATTAGGTTACTGTAAAAAATCTGTTTGATGGAAAATGAGAAAAGTGCTAGAATATTCTTGTGGGCCCAGAAAAAGAAACCAGCCTGAAAAAGAGCAGAGCGATTGAAAATTTGAAACTAGTTGGGAAAATATTTGATTGCCAGAATAATTTACCGTCAGCTAAAAAAGTGTTGGGAGCACCAATGAAATAAGAAAGCAATGACGATTTATAAAAAAAATGACAAAAAAGTTTAAGAAAGGCCACCACTAGTGGGGTACGAGGGGCTTGCATGCCTGCCATGGTAGGTACCTGCGGTACCCCCCCATAAATGCATCGAATTAAAAACAATCTGCCCCACTTTAAATAATCGGCTCTACTTTTATTTTATTTTATTTTTTAAATTTCAAAAAATGAAATTTAGAAAAAATAAGTTGACCAATTAAAAAAAAAAATTGATTATTTTTTTCAAATTCATATTGAAGGGCCATACGCAGGCTGTATGACCTTTGAAGCAAAAAAAATTGCCTCAGAATTTCTCAATGCCAAATATAGGCAAATTTATAGTCAAAATTCATGGAATCGGCCTCCTGAATCCAATGGTGAGGTCCATTTTGCACCAAAATGCTTAGAAAATGCAACTACCCTCCAAATATGGAAAAAAAAGCAACTGCTTCAAACCCTCGCAGATGGGGTGTCAGGAATTAGACAAAACAAAAACCAAATTTGACTTTCTCAATGACTCTAAATTTAATGGTGAGATCCTTTTTACGCCTAGATGCACCAAAATTCACCCATCTCCAAAATTTGCAAAAAAAACAAAGGAGATTCAGATCTAAAGCCTATAACCCTTGTTGAAGAAAAAAACCTCATGAATCGAGAAGGGGTTCAATGAATCCACGCTCTAATACCATGTTAGAATTGTGAAACAAGCACAAAACCACGAGCCACAGGATTAAACAGCGAACAAAAACACCTTCCACACAAGAGATTTGTAAACAATATATGCAATATTCCTCAACAAGAAAAAGCTATAGAAGCAAGAGACTCTCAAGAAGATATGAAAGCTTGAGTTATAGTTACAATGAGGGTTGAGTGCTTATAAGAGAAAAACCCTAAATGAGAAATGGATCAGATCATGACAAGTGTCAACATCACATGAGATGAGACATAACGATCTAATAATAGCTCGTTTCAGTTAACATAGAAAAGAACTTAGTTAATTGAATAAAGAACTCCTAAGTTTAGCTGAAGTGCATGAGAATAAATTAGACTAATAATCAATTAAAGAGTAATTAATTATTAGCTAATGCACGATAACTCTAACATAGTTGTCACAACCATGTCGGGCCCTGACGTGGTTATCAAAACCATGTCAAATTTCAACATCATTCTTTTGTTCCTTTCCCTTTCTTTTATCGAGTGAGACTTTGAGCCCCGATAGGATTTTCACACCTATGTTCTTCAAGTCCAACTCTAATTAGGATTTTTTTTTATCCTGATGTGTTTTCCTCTTCTTTTTCATATATTCGGTTGGAATTTTGGGTCCCAATGAGATTTGAGACAATGGACCAAAAGGTCCAAGTCTATTTGGGACTTTCACTCTTGACTTCCCTTTTCTTCTTGCTTTGTTCCCATCGAGTTTTCAGAACTTGAATAGAATTTTAGACCTTTTGTGAAATTTTAATATTTTGCACCATTTATGTTGCAACAACTTTCTCAAATGAAAATTTTGATTCTTGGGGCTACAAGGATGATATTAAGTACTCTTATTATCTACCAAGATTAGATTTGTTTATTGTTGAGATATATTCTATATTGATTCTCACACCACCTTCAATGCAAAAGTGACTCCCATACTCCTTGTTGTGTTACAAAGATTTTCCTTCTACCTGCAGGTCATTTATGACCGAGTTTCATGGTAAATTTTGTAGGATGTTTTTCCTCTATTCTATAGATTCATAAATGTGGAGGCATGACATATGTGTTGGGACCTATGTGGTGTGATTTCTTCTCAGATTTGGATTTCCACATGTCTGCATATGATTTGCTAGAGTTTCAGGCCCTGTCTTTGGCTTTTCTTCCTTCACAACTTGTAGAGATATAAAATGCACTTATGTGATCATTCTAAGGGTTGGAGTTTCCTCTTTAGACCTTGTCCTAGAGAGAAGTAATTTTGGAGCCAATAGAAGAAAGTATTCACAAGAAATGTTAGGTTTCATTATCTAGTTTTGCATATAGACATATTTGTATTGTAATGATTTAGGTTTGATCCCAATCTTGTAATAACATTTTTAAACTTAAAGAGTGATGACTAAAGGAAAAATAAACCTTAGCAAAGTGTCTCCTCATGTATGCTATACATTTTTTGATGTATAACTATTTAGTGTTTTAGCTAATAGTTTGTAAAGTTTGCGTAAAGCTTTTTCATAGTATCTTTTCAGTATAATAAAAGAAATGTGTGGGTATGCTCGAGGATTACTACGTAGAATATCTTAATATTCTACAACCATATATTTCCTTTCTAAGTGCATGTGTAGAGCCTAGCTTACCTATGCAACTTAAAAGGCATAGTCTTTTGTGGTGATTTGATTAAGTCATTATCTTGTTTTCAGTTGTTGCATATGTGATTAAATCTAAAGACTTCATAGCCCAATGGATAAAGGCACTGGTTTGTAATTGGTTTTTGCTCCTATCAACTTGAACACACTCCAAACATATCAAATCAAAAATTCTTTAAAGTTTTACTTTATTTGTGTTTTACTACCATGTCTAAATGAATACAATAATACAAGGATGTATCATAATTTTATTCTTGGACACTGATATGGTAAGTTATCTATTACCTGAAGATGTTCAACTTGACCTATCCAAGCTATTAAATAGGTATATTATGACACAACATTTTGTAGTGGGTATAGTTAGTTGTAAATTATCAATTTGGCATCTTAAGGAATACCCCCCTTGGTCTTGTAGAGCTAGAAGTGAAGGAGGTCTTACCCACCCTAGTCATTCATCCTTAGATGCCCAACCTAAATATAGGTTTGTGGTAATTCTCCAAGTTTGATACTCCTGTCACTTGGATGATTATCAAGTCTTAGGGATTTGGGACCAACAACTACAATCACCAACAAAATGACATTGTTGTCAAGGATATAAATGTAACAAATATTTTTTAGAGCCCTTGGTATCAAAAGAAGTTTTTCAGTTGTATATTTTGTTTGGGTAAGTTTGGAGTCTTGTCAAATTATGCCAACAAAATGTGAATATTGTTGGGGATAAGATTGTAACAAAAAAATTTAGACGCTTTGGTGATAGTCCATGAAAGTGTTGGATTTTGGTTTCAAGGATAAAATATGTTAGTTTCAAATGTTTTCTCCTTCAAGGAGTGGTGACTATGTTAGATAAGATCCAAAATTTTATGAAAAAAGATAAATAATGGATAGATATCAGCATTCCAGAGGCTAAGAAGTTCCTAACACTAGCTCTATTAGTGCAACAAAGTGACATGAACATTATAAAGCTAAAAATTCAAGTAAGTATCCTTTAATGTAGTTCAATAAATAATGAAAAAGTGAATACTTTAGGTAGAAGAAATGATTCTAGGGATTTTGATCAATACACATTAGATGATTCAACAGATAATAGGGTTAGAACTACTAGAAGAAATTTCAGCATGATGACAATATATATGGAAATGAAAAAAAACCTAGAACAAAAAATATAAGTGTGGGTATGCTTGAAGTCACACCTCAGACAAACACTAGGATCCAACTAAGAAATCAAAGAGAGGGTAAACATCACACTCCTCAATATTTTGAAAGAGATGTTGAAACCCCATTTCAAGATGCTAACACCAAACATTCAACTAGAATCTGACCATAGAGAAAGGGAATTACATCAACATATTTATATTATGATCATCTCAGAGAAAGGAAACATGAAATAGAGGCACTAATTACACATTGGGATGCCCAATTGGCTCAACAATACTTATTGATGAAACAACAACAAAATAATACCAAGGATCAAAATGTGGCATAGGTGGCTACAATTCAACAAGTGCCTATTGTTCAAAAAAATTATCCTAATCCCCCATTATCAAAATATAATGTAAAATGTTAGGGTTAACCCTAGAAAAGCTCCGATATTTTTTGACTTCCACCCTTCAACAAATGGCAAGTTTGGAAGTTAAATACATTCTAAACCTCTAGCCTATTTTCCCTTTTCTTGTTTAAGTTTCTATTAGGGATTCTTGATCTGATCAACTCCATTCCTTTCTAGCCATTTGGAACTTCGGGTCTTGATTGGACTTTCCAACCTAAGTTCAAAAGGTATGAAACCTTTTTGAGCTTCCACCCCTTCTTTTTTCTTCACTTCCTTTTTGTTCCATTAGAACTTCGGGTCCCAATGAAACCTTCAAACTCTTTCTCCTCAAATAGGCTAAGTAATAACCTTAATGAGAATTTACAAGGTTTTCACAACCTTGTTGAGCCTCGACAATGGTTTTGAAACCTGCTTGCAAATCCACTTAAGTAAACCTTATCAAAACTGTACAAGGTTTTCACAACCTTGTTAGGCCCTGATATGGTTTTCAAAACCACGTTGAGCCTTGATATTGGTTTTGAAACTTGCTTTATCAGTCAAAGCTTTAAGTTTGTAACTTAGAAGCTTCTATGTGCAAAGGTTTTGTCGGGTGTCCAAAAGGTTTCAAGAACCTTGTCGGGCCTCGACGTGGTTGTCACAACCATGTCGGGCCCTGACGTGGTTGTCACAACCATGTCGGGCCCCGACGTGGTTGTC
>VDFB02174818.1:53027-152646 GCA_007258455.2 Sequoia sempervirens | reverse complement strand
CAACAAATAACTTTGGAATTTACAGGAGATTTGGATCTCCCCTTGGACTTGGATTTATCACACTTCTCATATCATTCTTCTTGCTTTTTCCCTTAGGTCTTCCATGGAAATTTAGGGCCTCCTTGGCATTGATGGATACCTTCCCCCTCACTCTTCAGAAAGAAAAGAACCCACCAGATCTTCAATCTTCAATATAACAAAAGTACTCCAAATATCCATATAACAAGAGAATCCCATGAATCAGAAAAAGAATAAAGCATGATCTGATATTTCTCCTTCTCATCCATTTTGACACTAATTGATGCCAACTAAGCCACCAACATATTGAATGCTTTTAAGTGGTCTGAAATTCGTCCACCCTCTTCCATTCTCAAGGAATATAATTTCTTCCTCAAGAAAATCTTGTTCACTAAATATTTGGCTTGATACATCTCACCAAGCTTCTTCCATAGTTTTTGTGCAAAGGTCTCTTTATGGATATTGATGATAAAAAATTCTGCCAAGCACAATCTGATTAGACCATTGATTTTATTGTCCATAACATCATATTGAGAAATTTGAGTAGGAACTTCAGGCTTTAAAACATTTCCTTCAATAACATCCCACAAATCTCAACCTATCAACACATTCTCCATCTTCATCTTCCACATTTCAAAATTATTTCCAAAAAGTTTATCCACCTGTATTCTCCTTGATGAACTTTCCATTTGAAAATTCCTACAACAAGGTCATAAAGTGTCTTCTAAACAAGCTCCCACTCAAATCTGGATTAGTTCAAAAAACCCAACAACCGACAACTAAAACAAAGGTGATCAGGCTCTGATACCACTTGTAAGGAAGATAAGGTAGCAAAACAACTTCCTACACTAATCTTGAGAGGAGGATAATGCAAAAAAGTATAGATTTTTAATAGTTATAGAAACTTAAAAAATAAACATAATCATCATGCATACCACAACACAATGATTTACTTGGGAAAACCTTCTTAGGAGAAAAATCGCACACTCCAAAAGCCACCCAATATATTATTCAGAAATCACAAAGATTACAATATACTTGCAGAGCGAGCTTCTCACAGGAGTATCGCCAACCTGAGATCTAGAGGCAATGCGACTACTACCAGACTCTCAAATACATCACAATACACAACCATAATACAATTCCCTCATAAATTAGGGTCACCTTCTAGGGAAAGTTAAACTAATAAAATATTGGTCAACAAATTTGAGACCTAATGATGAAAGGTCCAAATTTACAATAATAAAATATAAATATATTTTTTTTCTTTTGAGGGCACTGCCCCCAAGCTCCCATTGGGGCACACTTCCCTCAAAGCCCCAATTGGGGGGATGATCCCTCTGGATCCCTTGCGAGAGGGAGGGAATCCCTCCACGCCCTCTCATTGCTGATGATCAACAATACCTTATGTAATTGCAAGATTGAGACACATTTTACCAACATTTATCACTCAAATAGAAAGAATTTTTGAAACAAATGAAACGATATTAGACATATTGAGACACACAATTATCTATAACACCACATGTTGGAAAAAAGCACAAAATAATATTTGACACTAGGGAATATTCAAAATTTTGATCAAAACTAGGTACCTTCCTGAGGAAGGGGAATACAAAGAAATAAAAAAATATAATGGACATATCCCATTAGAGGAACACCTTACCATTTGTATTGACACATGAAAAGATAAAAATGAGTGATAATAGATATGCATTAAATTATTTTATTAGACATTGACACCAATAGCGTAATCTTGGTATATTAACCAAGAAAGAAGAGGTGAAACAAACAGATGGACATAACTCACAAAAGACTTTCTTCACACCTTATTTTATAACAAAAACATGCACACATAACAAACTTATTAAAATAAAAGAAAGCATATTTAGATTAGAAGATATTCGTGAAGTAGTAATATTGAAAAAATCAACACGTCTACCAAAACCATAGGGCATATGGAAATATATAGAATTACTTGCTAAATAGATTATACTCTCATAAAGGAGATGCTACCTAAAACAAAAAGATGATGAAGAATCCAAAAACATAGACATAGAGATTCAACAATGGGAAAGAGAAATAGGGTCCCCCATTGAGGCTAAAATGAAATAATATAACTAATCCATTAAACTGAAGCAAGAAAACATTGCTAATGAGGGAGATCCCAAACTAGCTAGGATAGGAGATTATTGGGATGAAAAACTAGTGGTAGAAGTTGCAGAAATGCTATTTGATTTTGAAGAATTTTTTCCTATAGAGTTTACCAACTTAAAAGGAATCAAGGAAGAATTAGGAGTTATGAAAATCCAGTTGAAAGAAGAGGCCATACTAGTAAGGAAAAGGCCCTACAAACTAAACCCTAATATGAAGAAGAAATTCAAGGCAAAATTATACAAGATGTTAGAGGTCGGGATCATCAAAATCATAGAGGATGCAAAATGGATCAGTCCCATAGTTATTCAGAACAAAAATACAAGAGAAATAAGAATTTTTGTTGATTTTAGGGAGCTAAATGAAGCCTGTACCATGACCCTTTTCCTACACCATTTACATAAGAGATTTTGGATTCAGTAGTAGGTAAAGAGATATACTCCTTTACTTATGGGTTTTTCAAGATATCACTAATTAAGAATAAGTGAAGACCAACCCAAAACAACATTTACAACAAAATGGGGATCCTACATATATACAATAATGTCCTTCATATTGAAGAATACACCTGCAATATTCAGTAAGATCATGAGAAATGCCTTCAAAGATTTTATACATGACTTCCTAGAAGTATGTTTGAATGTTTGAAGAATTTCTGGGTTGGTTAAAGATCATATTCAAGTACTTAGAATGATGCTCACTAGATGTTGCAATATGCGGATTTTATTAAACTTGAAGAAATGTGTATTTGTGATACCATGTGGTACACTACTAGGTCACATTATATGCAAAGAAGGTTTAATGGTAGACCATATGAAGGTTTCCTTAATAATGACCCTACCACCACCAAAAACACCTTCTAAAGTCAAAACCTTTATGGGATACACATGATATCACAACAAAATTATAAAAGGATATGCCATAATAACTGTCCCTATGGAAGAATTACACAAAAATAATTAGGAAAAAGAAATGAATGGACTGACAAATGTCAACAAGAATTTGACACCCTGAAAAACAAGATTGTGGAAGCCCCAATACTTGTATTTCCAAATTGGAACACACCCAAGTCCATGTCCATGTAAATGCCTCAAGAATTGCTATAGTTGGAGTATTAGCTCAACTGAAGGGAAATAAGGTCACCCTATAGCATTTGGAAGTAGAAAAATTTCTAACGAAGAAAATAACTATATCACCATCGAAAGAGAAGCATTAGCTATGGTCTATGCATTACAAAAGTTTAGAAATTACCTCCTATCAACACCATTTACATTTTTCATAGACCATGAACCACTAAAATACCCACTCAACAAACCTATTATACAAGAAAGAATATGTCGGTGTTTACTCCTATTTCAAGAATTCGATTTTAAGATAATGGTGAAAATTGAGAAACACAATCAAGGTTTAGAGTACTTATCGAGGATAGAGACAAGAGAGGACTAGAAGACCAACCAGAACACCTGTGTAGTGCACAAATTTTTAGAATAAATACAATATCAGAGGAGCCCCATGACATTCCTATCTTCTTATCAAAAGATGAATTTCCATCAAATATCTCACTATAGGCTAAAGAATCACTTGTTTGGAAGTCCCTACCATACACATTGATAGAAGGAGAGTTACATCACATAGGGAAAGATGAAAAACTACGAAGAGTGGTATTTGAACATGAAAGAGAATTGATCGTAAAGGAAGCCCATGAAGGAATAGTAGGAGGGCATAATTACAGAGAGACAACAAAAGAGAGTTAAATTAGCTGGGTTATATTGGCCAACACTACACAAAGATGCTAAAGAATATACTAGGAACTATGACATATGCCAAAGGGCGGGGAAACCTACCACAAGAGATGAAATACAACTAAAATCAGTCTTAGAATAAACTTCATTTTAAAAATGGGCTATAGATTTCATAAGACCCATTGGTCAACTGACCAGAAACTCTAAAGAAAGATTCATCATTACTAGATTTGAATACCTAAAAAAATGGGAAGAGGCAGAACCCACAAGGGATTGTACTACAAAAACTATCGCAAGGTTTCTATATGAAAATATAATCACTTGATATGGATGTCCACTCACTATAGTAATTGATCAAGGAAAGTACTTTGTTAATAAAGTTATTGTGGGGCTATTGCAAAACTTTATGATTACACATGATAGAAGTTCCCCTTACCACCCATAAGCTATCAGAGCAAGTGAGGTCTAGAATAAAATAATTGGGATAACCTTTCCTAAAATGTGTGAAGTAATTAGACTGGATTGGGATATCAAGATACTTGCGATACTTTGGGCTTACCATATGACATATAAGAGGACTACTAAATTCACACCATTTCATCTGGTCTATGGGATTGATGTAGTAATCCCAATGAATTTCATAATCCCAAATTTATGTACCACACTAACTTTATGGTTGGATGATGATAAATATTTGGCACACAGAATAGAAGAACTTGGAAAATTAGATGAAGATTGATTCATTGCAACATATAATGAAAAGGTAAAATGACAAAGACAAAAAGCATTGCATGACAAAAACCTTCACACAATTTTTTTTTAAATAGGGGACCTAGTATTACTTTATGATGGTAAATTTAAAAATCAAGGGAAACTAAAGGTGAGGTGGCTAGGGTCATACTCCATTTATGGAATTTCGGATTAAGGGGAAATGAGATTAAAGATATTAGAAGGCAAGCAAATTATAGGGTATGTGAATGATAAATATTACCACCTACCCAAGGCATGAAATCATAAAGTCTAAAAAAGCACAAACTGTACACTATGTAAAATATGTAACATATAATACTAAAAATTAAAAATTAGATCGTTAGCAGCCACAAAATTCAAATGGATACAAAAACTCATGAAAGCTAACAGGAAAGTGACATCAATGAGACCACCAAACACAAAGCTATTTAACCCCCCCCCCCCCCCCATAGCTCCACTTAGTTCACGATTTGAGCTCTATTACAATATCACACAATTCCTAGTAATGGCAACCACAACTCTCGTAGATGTCACAGAGAAACCCTAACCCAAGTATAAAAAGTACCCATTCAAAGCCAAGGAGGTAAAAAAAAGATGGCATTTTTTCTAGAATTCCAATTTATGTGGTATAAAAAAAGGATATCAGGAAATACATCCATGAACTGATTGCTAAAATAGACCATACAAGATTTTAGGAACTAAGGAAAAGCCTTCTCACTATGGATTGAAGCACTTATCTACCATAATACTAGGAGGTGGGTCATGTTAGAGTTGGCTATGTAAATACCCAAGATCTAAATGCCAAATGGAAAGCACAAAGAGATCAATATGCAATGCTCAAGATTGCAATGGAATTGATTATACAAGAATTCAATATTCATTTACATATGAGACCACTTGGTTATATAGCCAAGGTGACACATAAGATGTCATAAGATTATGACAAGTCTTAGTCTTATGATATAAGAAAACTTATCATAACTACCTAGGAAAAGATAAAATCTAGACATGACAACTAAGTATTCTAGAAAGAATCTTAGGACCTAAGTAAACATAACATGTGAATATGTCCCCTGAGTGCCTAGTAAGTGAATTAACTAGGTACAAGACCTTTATTCACACCAACGCCCCCCCCTTAAGTGCAATTTAGGGAGAAAATTATTATGCCAATAATGCAAAGATGGATCTAGGCTACTAGGCGATGTTAGGTACCCATGTACAAGTGCAAATGAAATCTCTCACAAATAGAGAAAAGGAGAAAACCTAGTGGGACAAAACTCCTCCCTAAGAGAGAGAAAAATATAAAATGTTCTCAATGATGTATGAGAAGGACAAAACCGCATGTGAGGAAAAAGACCCCCCATAAGAGAGAAAAGGAAGATAGACCATGCATCCCCCCCCCTCAATGGTGAGTCTCTTGCAATGGTAGAAGCTCAACATTGAATCGCCAAACAAAATTCCTCCCATTAGGAAGAAACAAACCAAGAATGTATGTAGGATGTATTCCCATTCCTGAAAGGAAGATGTGGGAAGAAGAATGATATGTGATGTATTTGAACTATGCTCAAGTGTCTCTATGTGAATGCCAAAAGCTGACACACTCTGAATAAGCCTTCTAGGCCACATTGTTGAAGAGGACAATTTGGAATCTAGTAGAGATGAATGTAGAACACACTCCAAAGAAAAAGATGCCTCCTCTAAAGACAAATAAGCCTCCAAATGTTGTCCAAAAGTATCCACACTCATGTCAATCTGCAAAGAAAAATCATGTAGAGAATGAACAAGAGGGTTAGAGTGTTCCCTCACAACAATTGAAGAATAATCATCTTCATCAAAGAGAAGATGTATGCAATCAACAATGTCTCCCAAATATGAAACATGAGGCTCAAAAAACAACCCACCAATGTCTGTCAAGTATGCATCCCAAGTAGATGTAGTTGGAAGATGATGAAGATCTTGCTATATTGAATCACAAGAAGTCACATCTGTAGCAACACAAGCATCATCAAATGCAATTGTAAATGGAGGAGATGAAATGTAAGGCTCAAGAATGGGATCATATGTGAGAATGCCCAAGTTCAAGTAGCCAAATGTCTCCTCAAAATTATGGTTCACACTAGAAGTGTGATCAAAAGATGAGGGAAAAATGTCATCATCAGAAGAAAAATTTGCAAAGGTGTATAACTAAGATGAATGATCAACCATCCCAGTAGCAAGAATCTCTCTACTCTCCAAGTCTCTAATGATAATTGAATCAGGAGTGAATTCTACCGTCCTCCCATCTTCACCATGTGCAATCTGATAGACATAAAGAAGATTTTTTGAAAAATGAGGTGCACAAAAAACATCATTGATAGTGCCCTCCCCAATATCAATAGATCCCTTCCCAATTACACTCATGTATGTATTGTTTCCCATCAAAATAGGAGACATAGTACAAGGCTCAAAGGAAGAGAATATAGACTATGAAGATTCCATATGTTGAGATGCTCCTGAATCTAGAAGCCATCTCCCTAATCCATGACCTAAAGTAGCACAAAGACCTTTCCCCTTATTTCTTGATGTAGAAGCAAAACTAGTATAGAATTTGTCCTTATTACACTATTTTGAAGAAGAAGAAGAATAATGCGACTCAAACATTCTAGAAGGTAAATCAATCTGATTTTTTTTTGAGAAGATGTTTCAACTCATCAATATCCTTCTTATAACAAGAATTTTCATCATGTCCAATCTTCTTGCAATATGAACAAGTAGAATTATCCTTCTTAAATGATTTCTCTTTGGAAGAGGATTTATTCTTTGCTTGTTTTGAATGTGGATTATTCATTGCTTTCTTCTATTTCTTATAGTATGTTCTGATTCTTTCACTCGACTAGCCAACAATGCTTGAGATTTGGATGACTTGATGAAACCCATTGAGATAAGATTTTGTTGCTCATGTATTTACATCTCATAAAAAGATGCAAATGAAGGTGTAGTATATGCAGACCCTATAATCAGCTGATGATTATGAAAGCTAGAAACAAAAGGAACATAATCAGGACCAAGTTTGTTCAATGTATTATAGACCAACTAAATATCCTTATCAATTCCACATGTTTTACATTGCTCTGTTAGATCGTTAACCTTAGTGATGTAGTCTTGGATGTTGTTGAAGTTCTTAGGAGCAAGGCTCATCAATTTATTATCAATTTGATAGCTTCTTATTTCATCTGTAGTACCATACAAATTTTTCAACTTTTTCCAAGCCTCATGAGAATTCTTACATGATTCAATTTGAAACAATAGATCTTGAGAAACTAGTCTATGAGGACATCCAAGAGATTTCATATGTTCAATCATCCATTTTATCTTTTTATCTACATCTATAGGTTCAGGTACCTTATTTTCAACATATAGAGAGTGACTTTCAATCATTAGAACACTCCATGCATGTTGATGCTATGTTGAATAATTATATGATGTGAGCAAGGGAACCTTATAACAATCAATGGAAAAAGAAGAGCACAAGAAAACAAATAAAAAAAAAGCACCAAGAGACCCCCCAAATACTCAATCAAGAAATCCCCCAACAATATATGATTTGGCACTTTATATTAGCGTGTTTATAATGCCAAAATGGATCAAAGATGGAAAATTAAAACAATATCTCAAAATGATATCCACAATCTAAAATTACACTTTCTCAATATGATTGAGAATGAAAATGAAGCCTTCCCAAAAGGAAAAAACTTCTCCAGGTGTCAATATGTCCAAGTTATCAACAAAAATGCAAATATGCACAAATTTGAATAAAATATACTTGGGTTTGAATCTAGAAAAATTGTTATATATAATTGTAGAGCTCTTCAATACCTTTCAAATTCCACAAGAATCACAAAAAATGGATAAACAAGAAAAAAATTATGAGCTTGGAAGTCCAAATGGGAGATCTAACTTCAATTAGCAATAAATTTCACTAGAAGTTTGATCTGATAATGAAATCTGTAACAATAGAAAGCACAAAAAAACAACTTTCCAACAATATCTTATTTTCAAAAATCTAACTTATGGATCAAAAGTTATGATTTTTTTTTAAAATGTTGAATTTAGCCTATAGTGACAACCCTTCTAGCAAAATAAAAATTTGTCAAAAATCAAATTTGTCTAAAATGGACAAATTTTATACGAAAATAGGGGTTTATGGGCATCTAAATGCAATGGTAACATCCATTTTAGCTATAAGTTCTCCAATAAAAAGTTGTTCATCAGATCTAAGCTTCAAACCCCAATTTGCAACTACATTATACAATGACCAAATTGAGTGAAATAAAAGCTATATATGAATTTCTTAGATTAAACTCAATCGTGAGCTTATATTTGCACCAACATGCTCCAAAATGAACCTACAATACAAATGCACAAAGAAAAAAAACCAAATCTGGTATTTCTTTCAAGTTTTTTTGATTCTCTAGGTCATCATATAATTGCAATGGAATTGATTATCCAAGAATCCAATATATATTTACACATGAGGCCACTTAGTTATATAGCCAAGGTAACACATAAGATTTCATAAGATTATGACAAGTGTCTTAATCTTATGATATGAGACAACTTATCATAACTACCTAGCAAAAGATAAAATCTAGACATGACAACTAAGTCTTCTAGAAAGAATCTTAGGACCTAAGTAAAATTAACTTGTGAATATGCCCCCTAAGTTCCTAGTAACTGAGTTAACTAGGTACATGACCTTTATTCACACCAATAGGTCAGAAGCACCTTTATGGATGGAAGGATTACTCAAACTTCTGCGACGAGCATGACTGGGTTAGGTTAATTTTAAGCATAGTCCATAATGAGTTTATCTATCTAGAAAAACCTTACCACATCACAAAGGAGGTGATTCATGCAGTAATGAGACTGAGCATGGTGGGGGAGGTCTCGACAAAGAAATCAATAAAAAATGATTTGGTTACTCAACTCATAGGAGCAACACTAGATGGGTGCAACCTTAGTGTTTGGGCTATCACAAACCCCAGAGTGTGTACACAACCATGGGAATCACATATAAGATCTATTATGTGAACAAAGAAGACTCCACCATCACCATAGTAATCCATACTGCATATTAGATGGTGCTAGAAGGAAAGGATTTTGACCTCTATGAGGTAATGCAGGAACAATTGATGTAAAATTTATAAAAGATAAAGGCCTCACGCTACAATTTTTGCTATGGAACACTCCTCATATGGCAGATGCATTTACTAGTAGCCACCCAGATGAAGATGCACACACAAAAATTCCTCGACAAGCAAACGTACACTGTTGCATATTGGGAATTTTTCAAGAGCTTCTAGCAGCAAATGCAAGCATGGGATCAAATTCCATATGAATCTGTAAAATAGTATATCAACACTATCAACTTCTTGGTAGACAAGGATTATACTTACATGGAGGTGGTGGAGCCGCGAACAACTTGGATTGTGAAACTTCCATATGAGACATCACAGAAAGAAGTGAATGCATATGCGACAAATATCTTGAGAAAACCAAAGGATCTGAATGTGAAGAGGTTTGGCACCTACAAAGAGATAATGGACAAATCCATAAAAATAACATCGAGGAGAAATTTGAGAAAAATAAAGAACAACTACACAAGTAGTGGTGTATCACACCAAAAGATACTACACAACCAACTTCCTTTGCACCAGCACCAAAGAAGCGCACACCTATTGCAAGGAGGTCTGGAAGATTGCATGGATCTGCTAGTACACAATTAGAGGGCCCAACATCCTCCTCGTAACAACTTCGAATGTACAGGAGGTATCAAAGACACTAGTTCAAATGAGTGTGGAGAAAAGGGAAACAAGGTAAGGCCAAAACAAATGGAAAAAAAAATCACCACTTCTGCAATAGAGGAGGAAGAAGAGGTGGAAGAAATACAAAAGCCTTTGTAGAAGAGAAAGAAGAAGGAACACATGGTGCAGATCCAACAACCAAAAACAGAGGAGTGACCACAACCTCCAATTGACGTGATGACAACCACCAAAACCATCATCTATCACATGGTTCTGCAAGTCCTGGCTATGTATGATGATTTAGACAAAGATAAGATAATCGAGAGCCTCATATTATACATAAGGAAGTTTGAAAAAAATTTAGAGGAAGCCATCAAAGACTTTCCCCAACCAATTGTTACCACAATCCAGGAAAGAAGGGAGAAAGCCCTCAAAGAAGAAGAGAAAATAAGAGAAATGTATCACAAAGCTAGGGTCTAATCTTATCGCAGATCAGAAGGAACAATTTACAAGAGCTCTACACTAAATAGAAGGTCGATATTCTAATGGGAGGACAACATGAAGAGATAGATTAATCACAAGAAGAGACAACAAAAATTACAGGCACTCCTAGACTCAATCCTAGAAGAAGAAAAAGCTAAGCAACATCCATCACCATCCATAGCAAGAAGTCCACCACATATCTATGTGGAAGAGGAACAAATATAAGAACAAACACAAGAAGAGGGGGAGGAAGCAAATAGATTTGTCTCTCCCATTCAATCCATCAAGGATTTTATGGCATGATAGAAGCAACTTCAGCCAACACCCTTTCCACAATTGATACAACTTCTAGTAATGGGGTCATAGGTTAATCTAGCAAACATCTCCCCACTACAAAAAATATAATTGGAAGACATTTTCTATGCCAATGCCAAGGAAGAGATCTTACAACATGTGGAGAATGCAGAGCAACTAGAGGAAGTAGTACAAACTTTGCAAAGCTCCCTCCCACAAATACAAAGGGATGCCTCCCTTCCCCTCTCACAACAACTCAAACAACTAGTAGAAAACCTTCAACCATATCTAAGAGCTCAAAAAGGAAAATTCAAACAAGAGGCCCAAGAAAAAATTATGAAAAAGAAAACAAAAGAAGCTACAAAGAAGTGTGTGGTAGCTCACTAAGAATTGGAGAAGCAAATAAAGAATGTGGAGAATAGTATAACAGTAGCTAATGTCCTCTATCAGTTTTATCTACAATGGCCTACCCTCACAAAGATTCTCAAAGACCAGATAACACAAGATGCAACCTCATACAATCCATTGAAAGATATGGATGGAGCAATAAGGGCCCACCTAGAAAATACACAAACTTAGTTGCAACAATTATAGGATCAAAGGGAAATCATAAAGATGCATGTGAAACAACTCATATAAACATTAAGCATCAAAATTGCACACCTCTATGGAGTGATAAGAGATGCTAAAGTTGTTGCACAACAAATCCAGATCCCTACGAATTTCTTGTGGAGGTAGAGGCTACTCAAATCATCACACAAGGATACATAAAAGTACTACAATAAGCAAAACAACAATGGGATATTACACTGGGGAAATTGAAGATCATCTATAAACATACTCCCAGGAAACTAAAGCATGTATTGAGGTTGAGACATAATTTTGAAAGGGGGGATGATGTTGGAAAGGTACAAGACATAGAGCAAAACCTACCACAAAGCAAGTGTGAAGCATCTAGTTGACAAGGAAGATAGGTTAAGGGGTGCCCTATAAGGGTCACATCTCTATAAGATACTAGGCAATAATATATGTATGTAATAGATGACAGAATAAGAAATAGATAGAAAAAGATTGTAGTGCAAGCAGAGACTAAGACTTGCTTGTGTAATATGAATATATATATGGAGTTATAAGGATTAAATGGATATATGTGTTATGGATGACTCTTATGTGTGTTGAATTTATGTACAAGCTAGTGTTAGATAAGAATTCCTTACCACACTTATTCACTTCTACCATTGTGCCTTCTAGGGTATAAATTGGCTACTTTAGGGATATTAGGGTACAAACTTTTAGGTTGTACTCCATTTCCTTTGCTAACAGGGAGAAAACTATACTCTTTAAAACAACATAAAAGAGATGCGAGGATATTTTATATTTTGATAGGAATTGATGGGAGGAGTAAATTTTAATAGTGTTAGTAAACAAATTGGTCACTGTGACTTATTATGAAAAATGACCCTGAGATGCCTTGTAGAACAGTGACCAATTAACTAACAACTCCTGCACTTGCAACTACTAGAGTATAAGCTTGATCATGTCGTGGATAGTTTCACTTACATCCTTCTCAACAGGCGCCTCTGTATTTGGTTGGTATAGGACCTGATACACTGCATCATCATCAAATTCTTTAAGGTCCATGGCGGTGATCCTTGTACACAACATTGCATCTCCAAAAAGGTATCATTTCAAATTACAATGGTTGCCTCAATCCATACTTGCCCAATGAAATAATCTAATTACAATATCCTTCAATGGCACCAAGTTGATACATGATCTTTGCAGCGAACTGTAAGGGAGTCCCACTTTCGAGTTGAATGTTTCTAACCAATTTGTTGGGGTCATCGGCAGATAGACATTGCATCTTGCAATGACCTTTTTTAACAACATTTCAAGAGGAGTGAAAACCACCATCTGTGATATTGGCGCAAATGGAAGATTACATACTTTCATTTAAGTTTCTCCTTGCGCCTTTTCTTTCCAGTATATGAAGAAAACTCATATTTGCTTTGATCCCGAATGTCCTCATTAACTTCCTATGTCTTTCTATATCAATGAGAGAGTTTATCCCTGATTCACGTCACGAGCAGAGTCTAGCTGTCAGGATTCCACATAAAAGCCCTAAATTTGATCAAAGGATAATTACATGGATATCTATATAGTTTCAAAGGTGGATGTCGCTTTGATTGGTAATAGGAATTTTAACTTGTTTGGGATGCTAAACATTTTTTAAGGATAATTTTTATTTGAAATGTTAATGATTGAAATATCTTGTCAAGTTCATGTCATATAACTAATTGGAATAAACAAAAATTAAAGAAAGAGAGAACTAGAGATAAATTAGGTAGCACATCTACATTACAAATCTAAACTTGCTATAATAAGGATACAAGATTCTAAAAGAGAAGTAAGCATCAATAGGAAAATTTTAACCACTCCATCTACAATATGGCTTACCTTTACAATGTTGTAAAACACATGATAGTGGAAGAATATATCAAAATATATATCATTTAGTTCATTAAATAGGGGAATGATATGAATTAGATTTCTATTGATATAACCATAACCTTCTTCAACTTAGCATAAATATGATATTGCAATCATACCTTCACAAGGTTCCTTTCGAAAATTCATTACTTCGTTATGTCAACATAATTCAAATATCTTTCAAGCAAGGGTAAAAGAGAGTATCACACACATGGTATTCTTAACAAAGTACTTTTCATTTACCCCAAGTTCTTCTACCTTCTATAAAAAAGGTAGAGCTTTCTCAATCACAATTACCCTTTTATTACTTTAATAGGATAACACTAGTAAGGATGGAGGCCTAATCTTTTATAAAATAAGGTGCAAGCATCATTCAACCAATAATATTTATTGGGGTTCATTCACTCATAAAATAATTTAGCATAATTTATAATAGTATAAGGAAGAGATTAGGAATCTATAATTGTAAGGTCTATTCAAGCTTTTATCATTTAAAGGAAACATAATGAAAATAGACAAAAATCATAGTCCTACCTAAGTAGTTTCTCTATCAATTTTTATCATAGAAACATCACCATATGAGAGGAGAAGGGTCACCTAGTTTAGCATTCAAGGAGCCTAGCTCTCACTTCAATAGTAATAAACACCATGTTAGAAATGAATTATCATTCATTTATCCTAGTAGGTTAATGAGCATGAGTACATGATACTGATATCCAAAATAAAATGTGATTTGTTCACACTATTCATTTATTGATTTGATAATAATCTAAAATTAGAAGGGACATAGTTTGATGTTATATTAAATTAAGTTATTGATCATGGATATAAGTAAAATAAGGGAGAGAGTAAAACAACATTTAGTTTGATATTATATCAAAATCAATTTAATTATGTATACAACATCTATTTTGTAAAAAAGATTCAATATAATTTCATATAAGGTAATCTAGTTTTGTGAATTGCAATTTGAAATGTTATTATTTAAAATGCAATTGTGGAATAATACAAATGCATGCTAACTTTTCAACAAAATGGATTAAGGATTTTTTTAATAAAATACATAAGATAGTGTGATATTATTCTTCCAAAAAAATTGGTAGAGTATGTGTATAGGTGGGTCTATCCAAACCAAACCTCTATACTCTAAATTCCCAATCCTCTTTTGGGACATGGATTTAATATGTAGAATAAAAAGGGATGTTATTAAGATGCATTAGATGTAAAAAAATTGGTCATAAAAGTAGTGAATGTGGCTCTCTTGAGAGTGGTCCCCAATCAAAAAATGTGGTGCTAAAAATAAATTCCTAAGAAAGGATCTTTGGATGTAGGATTTGTTTAGATGAATCATGGTAGTTTTTTTGTTGTAAGGCCCGAGCTTGAAGTGGAACTAAACAAGGTGAGACTAGTTAATCCCATCAAAAAGAGCTTGAAGTTTCTAAACCAATGGTCCTTGTGGAGTAGAGTGTGTTAGAGAGTAGCCAATTGAGGATATAGGTTGTGAAAAAGATTTATAAAGTGATTTGTAAGGGAAGGTGGTTGACAAAAGGGTTCAAAAAGTGAATGTATGGTATAATTTTTTTCTTCAATACTTTGTATATACAAGAATATTTGGACAATATGGGGTTATGCATTAATGAACTTGTGGTACCCTCTAACAATCTTGTGAAATGAAGGGATTGCAAATATGATGTAAAAAAGTTATAGATTGATGCTTATGATTTCTTGTATGGAGGCACTCAAAGGACATTTGATAACTTCCTTCTCTCACAAAAGAAGAGGTATTTTTTCGAAGCTTGACATGTTTTTAATAATGTTGCTAGGTAGGATATGTATGTATTTTATGTAGTATAGTAAATATATTAAACACTTATTTGCTCATATTAAACCTTTTATAGATCCTAAATTTGATCAAAGGATAATTACATGGATATCTATATAGTTTCAAAGGTGGATGTCTCTTTGATTGGTAATAGGAATTTTAACTTGTTTGGGATGTTAAACATTTTTTAAGGATAATTTTTATTTGAAATGTTAATGGTTGAAATATCTTGTAAAGTTCATGTCATATAACTAATTGGAATAAACAAAAAATAAAGAAAGAGAGAACTAGAGATAAATTAGGTAGCACATGTACATTACAAATCTAAATTTACTATAATAAGGATACAAGATTCCAAAGAGAAGTAAGCATCAATAGGAAAGTTTTAACCACTCCATCTACAATATGGCTTTCCTTTACAATGCTATAAAACACATGATAGTGGAAGAATATATCAAAATATATATCATTTAGTTCATTAAATAGGGAAATGATATGAATTAGATTTCTATTGATATAACCATAACCTTCTTCAACTTAGCATAAATATGATATTGCAATCATACCTTCACAAGGTCCCTTTCAAAAATTCATTAATTCATTATGTCAAAACATAATTCAAATATCTTTCAAGCAAGGATAAAAGAGAGTATCACACACATGGTATTCTTAACAAAGTACTTTTCATTTACCCCAAGTTCTTCTACCTTCTATGAAAAAGGTAGATTTTCTCAATCACAATTACCCTTTTATTACTTTAATAGGTTAACACTAGTAAGGATGGAGGCCTAATCCTTTATAAAATAAGGTGCAAGCATCATTCAACCATTAATCTTTGTTTGTGTTCATTCACTTATAACATCATTTAGCATAATTTATAATAGTATAAGGAAGAGATTAGGAATCTATAATTGTAAGGTCTATTCAAGCTTTTATCATTTAAAGGCGACATAATGAAAATAGGAAAAAATCATAGTCCTACCTAAGTAGTTTCTCTATCAATTTTTATCATAGAAACATCACCATATGAAAGGAGAAGGGTTACCTATTTTAGCATTCAAGGAGCCTAGCTCTCACTTCAATAATAAACACCATTATAAATGAATTATCATTCATTTATCCTAGTAGGTTAACGAGCATGAGTACATGATACTAATATCCAAAATAAAATGTGATTTATTCACACTATTCATTTATTGATTTGATAATAATCTAAAATTAGAAGGGACATAGTTTGATGTTATATTAAATTAAGTTATTGATCATGGATATAAGTAAAATAAGGGAGAGAGTAAAACACCATTTAGTTTGATATTATATCAAAATCAATTTAATTATGTATACAACATCTATTTTGTAAAAAAGATTTAATATAATTTCATATAAGGTAATCTAGTTTTGTGAATTGTAATTTGAAATGCTATTATTTAAAATGCAATTTTGTGGAATAATGCAAGTGCATGCTAACTTTTCAACAAAATGGCTTAAGGATTTTTTAAATAAAATACATAAGATAGTGTGATATAAAACTATTACATTGGTCACATTTCGTGTTTCTCAATAAAATTTAGTGTTTCAAAATATTTGGAAAGCTAACATAAAGACAACAAAACCCAAAAATGATTTAAGAAATTCACTATCATGGAGTAATTTGATATAGAAAAATAGGCATTTTTAATTGATTAAGGCTTAAATGAGGAAATATGTTGAAACATGCAAAGAATGTATTGGGTGTGGAAATCGTTTGACCAAATGCCTAAAATATCAATGCAACAAAAGAGAATAATCCAACTTGAGAAGTTAACTATTGTGTGAATTATTTTAAGAATGTTTTTATAAAATACAAAGAAACTTATGCAAGCATGTGAAATGTTCAATGAAATGCCTAGGAATTCAAACAAAGGAAACATAATTATTTTCCATAATGCATCAAGGAAATAATGTAAAAAGTGGAAACATTCAACACACCAATGAATGTGTGACAAAATACTTCAATGGAAAACATAGCATCCCCAACATAGTTAAAAATATGAACACAAATAATTGATAAAACTCTAACCAGTGGTGTTTGAAAGAGCATTAGAGAATAATAAGAGGATTCCAAAAGAGTGATGGGACAACAATATTAATGATGACCAACAACATTCCCAGTTGAAATAAAACAAATCACAAGGATATGCATGCAAAAAAAGAGCATGAAGGGCATGATTTACATGAAAAAATACCTCAACATAAAGTAATCACATTGAATTTCATGATTTATAGACATATAAATCAAAATTAGACTTGCTAATAAGCCTTAAAGATTCAAATAAGAATGTTATCAAATGGAAAGCATAAATGCAGATGGAATTTTGTTGGTAAGATTGTAGAAAAAATGTATACAAACATGAAAGTATGTAGAGTTGGAAATACATGGAAAAGATATAAGATACATCAGGGATTGGATTTTTTGATAAAATTATAAATTCTCAAATAACATTAAGTATATTTAATTGGAAAACTATTTTTACAAATCGGATTGAATAAGTAGTAGGTATGTATCTATGCAATATTCAAAATCTACCAAAATATAATTTTGTTCTTTAATTGCTTGGAATTACTTTTATATCTCATGCATATCCAAAAGCCCTAGATTACATTTATAAGCATTCCCATTGCTAAATTCCAAAATTTAAATATAACTAGGACATGACAAACCATAGTCCTAGACTAGCCTACATGTTAAAATGAAAAAAAATCAATATTACACTGAAAGTATTTTAATTAAATAAATCAAGAAATTTCTTACCAAGCTATTCACATTAGAAGGATCTTTTAAGACACAAACTCCTACTTTAAAAACAAGGGGGTAAAATAGTGAATTCCCAACAATAATACCATTGCCAAGTTCATATGGGAGTACCATGTTATCTAAGTACCCCCCTAGCACATGGAGATGTTGTGGATAAAATATCAGTTGAGGAGTATTTGCTCAAATTCTAAATTCAAGTTTTTGTAATTGATCCACATAAGACACGCAGATAAGGGAATCTACCTCAAATTACACATAGGTCACTCTTGGCTACACAAGGGAATTAGATAACTCACAATATGGTTGCAACTTGCAACTTCCCAAACCATAAAGATGTAGAAGTTGATAAATCCAACCTCATAGATCCCAATGAACACCTGCAAGCAAATAACCTATCACCAAAGGAGATCAAGAGACACAAGAATGGTGCTCTACAAACATGAAGCAAAAAAGCATTACCAAAGAAGTGAATAATTACAAAGAGATCAATCCTTAAGAAAGGAGATCAAAACCCTAAAATGAAAACCCTAGGAAGATTAAATTAGCATGTGACAAGTGTTAAGATCATAATGAATGAGACGACATGACTAATTTAATAATGCAAAATAAAGATTCCTAAGTTTAACTTAAGTGAAATAAAGTAAAGGTGACTTAATTAATTAATCAACATGATTTTAAATTAATTAAGTAAACAACCTATTACTCTAACACTCCCCCTTAAGATGAACTTAGGGAGAAGCTAAGAAACTAAGGACAAAAATGCATGAAAGAAAAGATGGGTCCTAGAAAACAAGGCTAGATGAGGTACCCATGTACAAATGTAAAAGATTTCTCACAATAGGAGAAAAGGAGAAAACCTAATAGGAAAAACTCCTCTCCAAAAGAGAGAAATACAAGTGAAGGACTAAGAAGCCTCCAGACAAGAGTGAAGGACGAAGAATCCTCCAATCAAGAAGAAATTGTCCCAAAAGATAGGAACAAAGGATGAACATGGAAAGCACCACTGAAGCATGAAGAAGTTGTAAACATTGTCGTCGAATGACTGCTGAAATGCTGAAAGAAAAAACCTCTCTGAAAAAAATGATGATCAGGATCAAGAAGACAAGAATCTACACATGAGTGCCCTCAATGACACTACTCGAAACCAATGGCAAACCAAGGAAAAGAAATTGGAGCTCAAAGATATAGATGTCACAAGTACCAATAGTCTGAAGAACTTATCAAGTGAAAATGGAAGATCATCTCCAAAAATAGGAATGCAAGAGTGTCCATATGGTAAGTGCTCCATCTCACTAAAATGCATGGGTAACCAGCCGTTGCATCCGCCTAGTACATAGGAATAAATACTGTATACATAGCTCACTCCAACACAAAACCAAAGAAGCATTAGCACCAACGGTAGAAACCCCCCATAATGTTGACAAGGTAGAGGAATGACAGGTACACTAAAACTGAATGTCAAAATGTAGTGCATGATAAAGAACCAAAAACATATGAATGTGCATACATGAAAGTACAAGCAGATATAAAGGATGTGAAAAAAAAAGTCACACACGCATGAGAAAGGTATGAAGGTAAAACAAAGGAAGAAATCAACCCTCATGGCACTTTATATCATAGTGTCAGTACAAAAAGGCACAAAGTGATGTGCAAGAATCCCAATACTACACATACAAAGTTGAGGCACTTTATTTCAGTGTGTTTACAAATGATAAATACATGCAATGTGAGCCCATAAGGTCCAAAAAAGGACAACTGAGAAGAAGGATTTATGGAAAAAACCAAAAATAAAATTTAGAAACCACTTGCACCACTGTGAAGATCTCATAAACAAATTTATGATGATATCTCATTTTCCCATTTTTGACATCATATGCAAAAGTTATGTTAAAAACACTAAAGACAACTTTAGAAAAGAAGATCTTACTTTGACTGGAAATAACAAGGACCTAAGAAAAAATCTCCAAAAAAATACCTGCACCACTGGAAAGTACTCTGAATCCTCTTTTCAATGATATCTTGTTTGCCTGATTTTGACATCGTGGGCAAAAATTATGGCCTCTGGAAGAAAATAACTCCAAAAGTGCAAAAAACACAGTCTGTGGCATTAAATTTGACAGCCATATGACCATCGCAGAAAAATTTTGAGCCTAAATTTGACGGCCAAATGGCCATCGACGCATTTGCACAATTCAATTTTTTTTAATAAAAATAATTTTTAAAAAATTATGGTGGGGGGCACGTGGGCCACCCCCACATGGGTGTAGGTACCTCTGCACAGAGTTGCGCAAGTCTATACCTACATAGTACCCTGTGCAGGTACGTACCTGTGCAGTACCTACGTAGGGGTACCTCCCCTTTGATTTTTTTTTTTTTTAAAAAAAATAAAATTGTAAAGCTTTTAAAGCTTTAAAAAACCAAAAAAAAAATTGCTACAATTAAAAACTGCGAAATTTATTTGCAGAAAAAATAAAAAATATTTTTTTTGACGAAATTTTTACCTCGTGATGCATGTAGGAGGTCGTACGACCCCTGCTAGGTAATTTTTTTTGCCTCGGGGTGACCTGCTCCAAAATTGATAAATTATATATGGAAATAGGGGTTTTTGGGCCTTCTGAGCACAATGGTGAGGTTTGTTTGGGCTCAAAATGCTTCGAAAAATTAGGCACCCCCTGGATTTGGCAAAAAAACCCTTTCTTCAAACCTTCACAGATCTGACAAACGAAAGCCAAATTTGACAAAACAAAGGTCAATCTTGACTATTCCGGCAACCCTAGATTCAATAGAGAGGTTTGATTTGACCTTGGATGCACTGGAAAACCACTTTAAGGCAAGATCTAACAAAAAATAGAACAAGAAGCTTGCAGATCTAAAGCTTTGATACCATGTAGAAGTTGATAAATCCAACCTCACAGATCCCAATGAACACCTGCAAGCAAATAAATTGTCACCAAAGTGTTGGAAGTGGATTCACTCTGAGAGGGGGGGGTGAATCAAAGTGATATAATTTTTAACTTTTGAATCTGAAAGCACAACAAATTTTTTTACTAATTTAAACTCAATGTGGCAAACTTGTTTATGCAAGTGTAATTAACACTTTAAATCAGATTGACATGAAACTTGATTAACATTTACAACTCATGTTAAAATCATCATATGATATTGTTCAATTAATGTGTGAACAATCTTGTATGTGCTTTTGAAATAGAACTACAACTTTTCCCAATGCACTTTTAATTTTCTTAACAAAAGGCTTTTTAAAAATAGATTTGAACAATTGTAACTTTGCATGACAAAATTTTGAAATATGAACCTTTCGAGCACACTAAAAGTATCAAAGGATTGACTGAATGAGCACATTAACATGAAACAAAATGAGAGACAAATAACATTACATAACACAAAGATTTCCTGAGTGGAAAAACCCTCTTGGGGTGTAAAAAACCACTCGCTAAAATTTTCCTTTTATTAATCAAAGAGCACCAACTCTGTAGCAATGTGGAGCACTAACTCCCATAATCTTTCTAAAGCACCAACTTCATCAAACATTCAAGATATTGCAACCCATCAGAACCTTATAACTGCAATCATTCTTTGCAGTCATAAAATTACAATAGGATACAAAATGATTTTGCAATAATGCCCAATTCAAAAAAATCTATGTAATGCAATCAGAGATGAAAAACAATATGAGCCCACTCTTCCTCTTTATAGTATGATTTCACAATAATATTCTATCCAAACTTTTTCTTCTCTTCACATCACACACTTTTCAAGTGTTTTTTTTTGCAAAGATATATATATATATATACAATGTTTGTAAAATAGTGGGTGAAGCCACAATAGTGGTTTACAATTGAAATGCGGAAGGAAAACTCAAAGAAAATGAATGCATGGCAAAAAAATTGATTTTAGGGGTTCATACGAACCTATTGGTTCAACCGAACCCATTAGGGATTCGCTAGAACCTAGGTTCGGGTGAACCCTCCTAATACTTTCCTGCCAAAAAAGCCATCAAAACCCCTTATAGAAGGGAGGTTCAAATGAACCTTGGTTCAAGCGAACCCCTAGGGGTTCGTTCGAACCCCCTTTATTCCTCATCCCCTCCCTGAGACACAAAAAAAACTTGAATTTTGGCACTTCAGAGCTTGGTTTGAGGATGAAAATGGAGGAATCTTCATAAACCCAACTTGAATTAGGTAGTCCTCATATTGAGCTACCCAACGAATGTAATTTTAATATGTTTTGGTTTTATTATGTATTTATTTTTTTAGTTTTATTAAACATAGGTTTTTCATCGAAAATGAAGGTCTTTGTTCTGCACATGTGGAAAATAGCAGATTATCAAAAAAAAATTGAAAAGTATGAGTGCACTAGATATTGAAGTCCTTGATCCAAAAAAAAAAATTGAATTTAGATATATACAAAAAAAGTTATGCGTTATACATTGCTCTATGTCGAATTGTAATTGGTTTGACTTCAAAACTTGATTAAAGAAAAAAATCCAATAAAAAATTGTCTAACCAAGTGGAAGCACTAGATATCAGAGTTACAAATATAAATTTGAAAGAATTAAAATTTTATCCTTCATGGAAAAAAAGTTATGCATTATACAGCAGGCCACTTTTTAAAATGTTGTTTTAAAAAAAACCAATTTTCGTGGGAGATAGAAAAAGAAGTGCAATCTGATTCCAAAAATTTTGAAAAAATATTTTTAGAATCTACAAACAAAATGTGATGAGACTCTAGTTTTCATCATCTTCAAATTCTTCATGGTTTAGCCACTATAGGTGCCTGAATGTGAAGATTTAGTTTAAAAAAATAATTTCAGTGTCCAGTTTGGCCAAAAATTGTAAACCACTATTGTGGGATCACCCCAGTTATTCATCTTTGTCAAGAAAACCCGTATTCAATAACCAAAGTTTATAAACTGGTAAGAACAATATTTGATCATGATATCAATCAAGGATTTTTAAGAAAAAATCAATGATATGAAGATGAAAATACCATTGTGAGAAGAAACCCAAGTTGAGTTTACACTCGGGTTCAAAGTAGTTTAAGATTAGTTAAGAAATTTGTTTGAAACTGAAAATAAGTTTTCTTTTCCTCTTTTACTTCTCATTTACCAGATTTACCTTTGAAAAAACAAAATAATGCATAGATATTACCTCTGTCATGGTGAATTTAACTTGCAAACAAAATCCTTGAAGTTCTTCATGAAAAACTGCCCAAACTACTGCTTCTAGCTCAAGCGAAGACCACCAACTATCTTGCCATCCATCAAAGACCATCATAATTGAAAACCAAGTCAGAATACCATGACTAACATGCTCAACCTGCAACTGTAATTCCAACATGGCGGCGCTAGGGTTTAAACTTTTGTTTACCCTATTTCTTTCTTCATCGAAATTCCAAACCAAAATGAATGAAATTTGAAATCCTAAAATCATATTACAATCATTTTGAAATCCATGTCACCGACACAATGAAATATTAAATGAGTTCCAAATCATAATCCATGTGTGTTGTCCAATTCAACACAATCAACATACTCATTAAACAATAATATTGTCGCTGCCAAGTAAGGAAACCAAGTATATATGCCGACAATCCAAAAAATATGTATTGACTATTGTGCAATGAATAAGCCCGAAACATGATCAACCTTCAATCAAAAACCAAGGAAATGCCACCTTGCCAATCACTTTAAAAGTGATAACCATAGTGTATATTGTCGGCCTTAAGTACTAATGCACTTTAAAAACAAATAGAAATGTCTTAATGCCGACCAACTTATATCACAAGTAAACTATATGCCAAGATATAAATGAATATAAATGTGAAACCATATAACATGTGAAGGCCCAAGAATGTCAAAATACTCTTTGTAAGAAATGATATGAAAAGTCTAAGCAATACCATTGCTTATGAAGCTATAGTAGCCAACTCAAGGATACAATACTGACTATGTATCAATACAAACATCTCCACCTCATGTATAAATCAATAACCCTTGTGAAGCTATATGTATATCATGTTAACATATGCACCAAACTAATTTGGCCATGAAGATAAGAAATGAAAAAAACCAACTAATGAGTGTATATATTTATACCAATGATGCCAAATGAAATGCCATACTCAAGTGTCAAGAAGAGCATTAGTAAAATGCCAACCCAAAAAGCCATGTACCAAATAATATACCATAACCATGGATACCAAAGAATTATGAGACAACCATGAAGATCACCAATAGAATGCCATGAAGACATAATGAACCTTGTCAATGATGCCATGATCAATCTAATAATGAACAAGTGAAATAATAAACCTGTTGTACAAAAAAGAAGTGCCAATCTGTCAAAATGAATTCAACTATTCTAGAATAGCTTTTATCTGCACATGAAGCTCAACATGATCAGTACCACAATATGTGATGAAAAAACACACCGAAATGCATCAACCCAAAGCATGATCACCAAACTACTGAATATTCCAAACTAAACACAAAGAGCACCAAGTATCATTAGACCAATCACCAATCAGTTTTGTCATCAAGGACAATATACCACAAAGAGAAAGCCAACACAAAGGAGATCAAGAGACACAAGAATGGTGCTATGCAAACATGAAGCAAAAAAGCATTACCCGAGAAGTGAATAATTACAAAGAGATCAATCCTTAAGAAAGGAGATCAAAACCCTAAAGTGAAAACCCTGGGAAGAGGATTAAATTAGCATGTGATAAGTGTCAAGATCATAGTGAACGAGATGACATGACTAATTTAATAATACAAAATAAAGATTCCTAAGTTTAGCTTAATTGTAATAAAGTAAAGGTGACTTAATTAATTAATCAACATGATTAAATTAATTAAGTAAACAACCTATTACTCTAACAAAAGAGTGTTCACAAGGAATCACTTAAACCATTAAATTATCACTTCAAGCCAACTGAGGCACAAGAATAATCACGTATATCATTATACTCCAAGATGGAAGTTTCAACTAAAATCATTCTTAAGTCCATAAAATGGTTTTGAGTGCAATTTTCTAAATTTTGATAAGTTTTTTTTCATTTTGTGAGGTTAATAAGGAATAAGATGAAGTCATCGTATTATTGGGGGTACTCTAATTTCTCCTACCTCCAGTTATGTGGTTTTAGAGTAAAACAAACCAATTTCCTTCAAATTCAAAATGGGTGGAATTGGAAATAAGTAGATCTAGTTCACCTGGCTCTTGAGCCAGGTTTTGAACTAGGATAATAAGCTTTGATGGAGATAAGTGGTTTCACAGAGAGCATGGCCATAGAATTCTTTTAATCTTGTCCACATCAAAACCCATTGATTTCTCATACTCCATCTTGATAGATTCCCTCAAAGAGGAATTGTATACTTTTCAAAGTCATTTTGGGCTATCCTAGTGGCTTGGAGCTATTAAATGTGAAATCCCAAGATCTCAAGCATGGTTAGCAAGCCTTGTAGTTTGAGAATATGATTTGCAACCTATAACACCACTACTAGACTACCAACACCATCTTGGTATCAATTATGTTTATTGTAAAAGTGGCATGCATCATTTATACAAGAGCTTGCATGCTCTACTCATCTTTAAAACTCTGTGTAAAGGTCTGAAAACTTTCACTTACTAATTGTAACCCTTAATTGCCAAAATAATTTCAATTGAATAAAATTATTATAAAAAGGTGTGGAATAAGAGGAATGATTAAATTACTTTCATCACTATATTCAAATGGAATAACATGCATCAATGAATGAAGGTATATCAAAACAAGGTTAGATAAGCGGTTTATTAGTATACAAAAGAATCATTGTTATTCAAAGTAAATAAATTACAGGTACAACATATTTGACCAGTCTGATGATGCTTACATCAAAAAGGTTTTCTCATCCATGTGTCAACCACCTAGACCTACAAAGATTGTTAGTGAACAGGGGTTTGCCTTGGTCAAACCCTATTTTGGTATTCAAACATTGAAATGAACTAAAATAAGATAAATGAATGAGGAATGATCATATTATGATGTTGCAACTCACCAAAATTCTAGCATTAAGCTCTTGCTTGATTGTGATAGATCTTGACTTGATTGCTTCTTGAATCATGAAATCTTCATCACAATGTTAGCTCAAATATAAAAATGATTTCCTTTCTATATAAAATTGAATTCCAACATCTTGTACATACAATTGTAAAGATACATGCAAATAACTAATTTGTCAGTTAGTGTTAGCAACACTAAACAATCATATTTAATAATCATTCTTTAAGATAATTGATTATCAAGGAAACGTTACAATTTACCTTTACTCCCTACATCTGACAATTTATTTCATGGAATCTTCCCTATCTCATCATTAGAGATTTCAAACTTTGAAAGCAATTTAAGATTACACAATTATACAATTAAACATTTTCTCTTAACTACTAGATATGATAGGAATATGAGAACACAATTAGTCACTTCTAAGTTCACCTTGAATAACTTCTTCACCTATTATTAACATCATGGTATATTTAAAATGGTAATTTTATAACTATTTACAAGAAAACTAATAGATATATTAGTGACTAATTCTGGATGTATGATTCAAAAATTTTACCTCTCCAAAGCATGCTACCTTAATATTAAGTGTTCAAGTAAAATATACGTATTGTCCAGTAACTACCTTAATATCCAAGAAGATTAATAAATTGTCCCTCTATTAGCACTGATATACATATAATAATTTAAGCAAGAAGTGAAATACAGAGTACAAAAACATGAAAGTGTTGAAAGAAATAAACTCGCAAATTGTTGAACTTTTCTGGCTCCAAGAAACGTGTAAAAGGATCAATTAAAGTTGCAAGCATCTTTTGAATTCTAATTCTCTAGCGTAATTTCTGATATCTTCCATTGTTGGGAATTTGTAATCCATCCCCTCTTCCAGCCATTCTCCTGGAACACTGACCTTCTTCCCAATCAGAATGGTTACAAGCAATTTATTTTAACTGCCTCCATTCTTGCTTCCCCTGGAATGAGCATCTTCTATGAGAATAAGAGGTCTTTCTTTTTCCTAAGTTCTAAAATCTTCTTCCTCTCCTTTACAGGAACGATTGTTCACAATAATATTCCCCTAGTGTAGTTGTTCACCTTTTTTTAAAACATGTAAACATAGCTCATATAGATAGGCTCCCTTCAAATGAACTCAAACCGTTTCCAAAACGGTTGCCAAGAGGAATAAAAGTCTTTTGATGATGCTATCTTTATTTTATAATAACTTATAAATTTCACCCCTTTCCTTTTACTCATGCGACATATAAATCCATTTCCTCTATTTAAATAAAATAACATTTACTTTTACAAATGATTTTCTTTACTTATTTATTTAGTTATGTATTTTATTTATTTAATTTACTTACAAAACTATTATTGACTATATAATATACTTCCAATATTATTGTATATCTATAATAAACTATATAATTTTCTATATCTCTATATCCAATCAAATATATAATATAATATAAATAAATAAAACTTATTTATTTAAAGTCCTTAAGCATGTTTTAATTTTTCTATTAATTTAATATTTTAGTTGAGCGGGAAGAGAGGATGTGACACTATGTAACATTGTAATCCATTTGTAATAAAATAAATGGTTGTGTTATTCTTCATTATTCATTTACATTAAAGAATTATTTTGTGTGTAAATAGTGTTCATTCAAATTACAAGTAATTAGAATTAATGTTATTACTTATTAGATATCCAAAATCAATTATATTGTCTTTGAATATCCATAATCTAGTAGTACTTGTAAAATTATTGGCTCTCTAAATTTTCAAATCCTCTAAAAATTTGCTAAATGGTCATATCTGTTAGGGTTTTAAAACACTACATTAGGGTTTTGAAAGAGCCTTAAATTTCTAAACCCTTGTTGAAAACACCTTGCACTTTTTTATGTTTTCTCGTTGACCATTGGCTCTGATATCCCAATCACTTAAGTGTTTATTCATTGCTTTTGTTTCATTTTCCAACCAACCCACTTTTACCACTTATAATTTTATATCCTAGTGTACTTTATAAATACATGTTTAAATTCATGACTTAATCGATTTGGTTATTTGTGGCCCTCACTTGAGACACTTGTCACCTTCTCATTCTAGTGCTAAATCCCTTTTACACAATAATTTCTAATGCCCGACGCATAAGTAAAATATGCTAAGCAGAATTGACAAAAAGATAGACATGTGCCACCTTCTAGTTCTGACACAGAACTCCTTCACATCTTATTCTCTTTTCTACAACACATAGGAAAAATTTTGTGGCTTGACTTTCTTTAACTATGTTAGACACATGGCATTTACTAGTTATAGCACATGAAGTTCTTTGTACCACATTTTCTAATTTTAAGCACAAAGGTAATATGTGTTATCCTTGCATTTCATAGAAGTTCGACACTTGGAAAATATTCATTGATGTTCTTATCAACAAATTTTTCAAATCAAATATTCTTCTTTCAATACATTGATACTTTGGTAGCTAAAAGGTAAAGGGACACACATCCATTTCTCATTTCAGCACATAATGCCTTCACGCCACATTTTCATCAAAATATTTTCAAATCACTTATGCGTCTGACTTTGAGAATGTGCTAGCTAACCATCATACCATGACATTTCATGATCAATGGTTGAAATTCAAAATCGAAAATGACTACTTGCAGACCTCTAGTTTCATCCTTGTGAACAATTACTCTAGCAATTAAGATGCAACCACTTTTGTTTTAAAGTAATAGAAATTTGGTTTTTTTCTATGTCATTATAATCAAATAATTTTTTAGTCTAAATGAGAATTTAAGCTCTGAGAGAAAGTTGTGAAAATGAAATTAGGGTTTCTAAGTGATTTTATGGGTAAGATGTTTTAGTCTTTTTTGTAAACCTATCATTTTCAAAATTGCTAGTGGTTATCTTAAAAGGTTTTTAGAAAAGGTTTTGGTTTGTCTATTATACAATTTTGAAGGAATTGAAACCATAAAATAATTAAGAAATATTTCTAGAAAACCCTAGTTGTCTAAGAGCTTCCACAATGAGTGATTCTAACACAACATTAAGAGGGGTGAAGAGATTCCTTAAAGATGATTTAATGAAAAAACTACCTGGATCAACAAAAAGAATGAAGCATGCTCAAGGTATAGGGGTTATAACAAATAGAATAAGTGAAAAATTTGGACAAATTAGAGATATGATCATCCCTTAGCATGGTTGGATCTTGTTTGAGTATGGGTACAAAAGGAATAAGTTTGGCAGATCCATCTCAAACTTATGGACTTAAGATTTGGGTAAATTGGTAGTCCCAAATGTGTTTATTAGCATATAATGTATCAAAGCCCTAGTAGATAACTATGATGTTGAAAATAGGGAGTGATAAGCAAGCTCCATTATTGGAGATATCTAGGCAGGTCATTGTGAATAATTTTAGCTTGAATATTGTAGCCAATGTAGGTATTGATTTTGGAACTTTGAACAGTGAATTTTTCAAGGACAAAAACAACTTTAGAGTGATGTGGTTGCCACAGCATAGAAGAAGAGGGGTATGTGCAGGATCATCATGGAAAAAACAGGGCCTTAAGTGGCAAAAAATTTAGAAAAAAATCAGAAACAGGAAACTTGACATAAAAATTTGAATAAGTTATCTATATTATTTCAAAAATATGTAAGAATAGAATTTGTAGAAAATTGAATGTAGTTTCTAAACTACTAGGTTTATTTAAAAAAAAAATCTATAATTTGGTGAAAATTTGAAATTTCAATGAGTAGTACTTAAATTTCAAGGAAAAAATAAGAAGTAGGTGTCTGTCTGACCACCCTAACCATAATAAAATGATAATTTTTTTTGTAAGATTTTGTATATAAGTAGAGCACTCATGTCCAGATGTGATGCATATTTTTTTGTAATTTTTTTCCAAGTAAATAATTAATTATGAATTTTTATTACAACATTTTAAAAAATATTAAAACTCGTATGTCTAACCACCTTTAACTTGGTCAAAACTTCATGAAATTTATTTTTATTTTTTAATCCTATAGTATGTGAAGCATATAATGTGACGCATGTTTTGATTCAAAAAATGTGATACCATTTGAAAGTTATAGATGTTTTTCAATCAGCCTATCGATTAGGACTTTAGTTGTAATTCTAATAGAAAATGAATAATAATAATTTATTAAATTCAAATTAAAGCATAATTTATATTGGTGGAAAGCTGAGAATCTTCTCTAAAAACCCTTTTCGTTTAATCAATTTTGGGTAAACAAAAAGTTGTCAGCCACATACCCTACAAATACCCATAATATTGCCACTTTTTGGCCCATCATGATCCTGCACATACCCAGAGGTCCAAATAGGAAATTATTTAAGTTTGTTGAGAATGAAGTAGATCCTTTCAACTTTGACATCTTTGAGGATTATTTCATAAGCACATACTTTTCTAAATTATACCAAGTATTGGGAGAAGATTACAAGTTTCAAATGCTAGTGCACATGATGATGCCTTCTGTAGATATTTAACATAGGGAACTCAACAAAAAAATTGACTTTGCTTCATACATTACAGAAGGAATCCACAAAAATTTAATGGATATGAAGGACACAAAGTTTAGGTTGTATTTCAAGTGGTATTCTTTATTATATCACGTGATTTTGTGCAATGGGATGAAAATTTGGGGCAATTCAATAAAATTAAGAATGATAGATGAGGATGGTACTAGACTTCTTGTCCAAATGTGGACATATTTAAGGGATTCCCTTTGACCCTCTATAAATTATTTGAATTTTGAAAATGTTTTAGTGCAAGATGTTTTGCAATATTTAGGTCTTCGGCCTACACAAATGTTATCATATAAGGTCATTAAACTCCTTAGACCTTTGGAATTTGATCTTGAGAAAAAAAATGATCATAATTGGGGAGACTAGTACTTCCACACAAAATGCACAATTATTAGGATTTATGGTACCCCATTTCAACCCCTTTTTTTGCCCAAGTATGTATCTAATAGAATTCCCTTCATGGAGATCATGTGGCAATTAAATGAATTCAATAAATTTTAACTCAAAGTAATAAAAAGGGATCTCATATAAGTGGTGGGATGCACTTCTCTAACTTCAACATCATAGCTAAGGAGAGCCTAGAGGTTTTACCCTCCCTTTTTTAGACATACAAAATGAAGGTTGATATTGCCAAAAATTATGAACCTGAACATTATATCAACAAGATCATGCTTGAGGCCAAAATATCACCATACTATCACAAATTCAATGCTTCAAATGATGTGAACAGAAATTACTTGATAGATGATCAAGTAAAGGAGAGAAAGAAACCATAGATTGTGATTGGGAAAATAGAAGGGAAGAGTCCAAAAAGACAAATCCTTCTTATAAGGGAGCTTTCTCTAATGTTTTAGATCCTTTTCAAAGGATGATTAAATTTCTTGACAATTTTGATAACTTTTCATTCATAAAGAAGCCCTCCTTAGAAGAGAGGCTTGGTGAGAAAGAAGTTGAACAACCAATTCAACAAGAATCTATGCTTTCACAATAGAAATGTATCATGAGGAAACTCTTTGGGCACCAATTGGCATGCAACATTTGGTGGACTATTCAATAAATCCTAAGAAAATTACAGAAAATGGACCTAAAGAGGAAGATATTGCGAAAATATACCAGGTGATGAGGAGGTGTGTCAAATTTACCTTCCCCTCAGGTTGATAAAGATGATAGGAAGGTACTAGTAAATAGACTTGTATTGGATCTAAATGATCCAAGTGTGATAGCAAATAATGTTAGAGCTTTGGCCTACAATCAATTCATGAGTGATGATAGTTTTATCACCTCCAAAGAGTTTAAAGATTTTGTGATGAGAATGAGGGATGAGTTCTAGGAGAAATTAAATAAAGCTAAGAATGAGGTACACCCCTCAAAATATTATGTTACCCAACAAATTTTGAAAGAAATAGATTTTGATGTGAGTAAAATTACTCCTGAGGAAGGAAGAAGGCTTGTGAGGGAAAGTGGATTTTTTTACTTCTAGAGTGGGATATTGCTTTAGCCCTTGCTTTGGATACCATACAAAATCAAAACGAAGAGGCTTTCACATGTGATGAGCAAGCTAAAATGGTGTAATTTGGATCCAGTTTTAGTCCAAAGTGGGAGACCTTGGCAATATGGACAATGGCCCCAACCATTGACAGACCTCAAGTGGCAGAGCCTATGCAAGAAATATTTGGGAATGTAATTGTAAAAGGGTTGTTAGATACTTTAGCCCCTCAAGAAGCTTCCCTAGTGGTACACACTACCATGTTCAATGAGGCAGTTGCAAAGAAACAACAAGCTAAGTACAATAAAATGCATGAATTGCATTTGAAACTGTAGGAGGAATATAATAAAGTGGTGGCTCAAATGTCTCAATCACAAATTGCTTATCCACCTACTCCTCAATCATGATCAACTAATTTTTCAACTAAAGATAGAGATACCCTTTCTCTTAGAATAAAGGAATTGAAGGAGCAACTAAAGTAAAGCCAAGAAAATGAAAAGGTTGCTAAAGAAGAGGTAAAGAAAGTGGAAACATCTATAATTGATGACTTAATTGTTCATAGGATTTCATGTTTTTTTTCATAAAATTGAAGGTTTATGGAAGGCATATGAAAGTTTTAAAAAGGCATACATCAAGCATGTGTAGCAATAGGCCAATTTCAAGGGAAAACTAAATAATTGGATCCTCAAGGCCACAACTATCAAAGGTATCAGCAAAATGAATTCATTTGATAACAATGCCCCAAAGAACCTTACACAGGTTATATTGAACATATTGACTTGGAAATATTAAGACCCTTGATATATAGAAGTCTGATTTTACTGATATTATTCCTATTTTATCCTCAAGTACATATATATGGATGGAAAACCAAGTTTTTCTTTATTAAATACTTCAATTGATGATTTATTTAAACTAGAGTCTAGTCTGGAAAATTTTGCAAAAGAGACTGGAGATATAACAGATGCAAGGTACAATGCTCATAACAATAAATTTTAGAAGTTGTTATATTTTCAGGGGCCCTCCAAGGAATATAGCTCTTAGTTAGAGAAGTATACAAAATAATTATCTTCTTTAGCTTCTTTTTTTTCTTTTTTGCCAAGGTGGATATGGTTTGGGTTCAGTTTTATCTTTAGTGAACAATCTAGGAAAGTCATTTAATTATGCAAATTGGAAGAATTGATATCTTTAATTAAATAATTGTGAATTATTTTTAAAATCAAGAGGGATTATTAGTATTTCAATTAAATAATTTCAAAATATTTAATCAAAAGGGGAGAAAATGATGAATTAACCTTAATTATTTGATTAATGGGAGAATAAAGTGAATTTAACTAGAAACAATTGGATATTATTTAAAAATAGAGGAATTAGGTGAATATGAGAGAAAATGATGTTAGTAAGTGGAATCAAGGTGTGTGATATATGTTTAGGACATTTTCAGGTGTCTACATAACCTATTCATCTTAATTTTTTTCTATTCTTATAAATAATTAATGAATACTTAGATTGACAAAAGTACCTTAGGTCATATTAACTTTGAAAGAAACTTTTACAATATTAATTATCCTATTTATCATTCCAATCAATCCATCCAAATACAATCAATCCTAATCCATGCATTCCAATTTTGCAATCTATCCCATCATCCTAAAAGCAATCCATCATTTTGATCCAAATCAAGTCAAATCCATTGATTTATTAATCTAATGAATCCATGTATTATTCTTATCATTAACAACACAATCCTTGGGGTATGTATTGTTCTTATTGTTAACATTCCTATCCTCATTATCATCAATCAATAAAATAATCAATCAATTGATTTTTAGCTTGAATAGGAGCATTATCCTGGTTTTTAGTGCATGTTTGCTTGTTTCTTGTGTGTGTTATCATTGTTTGCATTTATCAGGATTTTTGCATTCTACTACCACAAGGGAATTGTGGTCTTTTATATCATGGTGTTAGAAGGCATATATGTTTGCACTTGACCTTTTTGATCACATACTTGACACAAACATATCCAAGTCCAAGGATAGATCTAAGACATCTAGTAAGAGTAGACTAAGATTTTAGAACTACAACAATCAAAGGCATCTCAAAAAGGAATGCTAAAATAAGAAAAATAAAGATGAAGACTCTTTTATTGATAAATCCCCTGATGATGAAATTAATGAAGTTTTTATTACTTCTATAAAATGACTTTATATTACTCTTGGTTGATAGATTCAAGTGTATCCTATTGCATGAATCCTCACAAGGAACTTAGTTTTCAACATATATTATATATGATGGTGGGGAAGTTTTCCTTGGAGACACAACACTTGAAAGATTGAGGGTAAAGGGGAGGAAAAATTAATGTCTAATGATGGAAGGTTGAAAACCCTTACAAATATATTATGTATCCACAGTTTACCTAAAAAATTAATTTATATATCTAAACTCAATTATTCAAAGATACATGTGACTTTTCAGATGAGTGGTTGTACATTGAACAAAGGGAATTTGGTGTTGGCTAGGGGCACTTGGTGTGGCACCCTATTTAGATTGGAAGTATTAACTTTTTGTAACTTTGCAATGTAACTAACAACTTTATTTGTTATAAGCTATATAGCACCATATAATGGGTCACATTGGTGAGAAGGGCCTTCAAAACATCATTAATAAAAGATGACCAATGGTTATCTAGTTATTTTACTAACTTTGAATTCTTTAAACACTATGTTTGAAAAATAACATAGAGTTTCATTTAAACCTAATAGCACATGAGCTAACATATTTTATAAGTAATTCATAGTGATGTATTTGGTCCTATAGATGTTCCTTCTATTGGTAAATATTGCTAGAATGTTACATTTATTGACAATTTCTCTAAATATGCATGAATTTAAGTTTTGAATAAAATATGTTATATTTTCTATGTTTAAATATTTTAAAATACTTTTTGAGAAATAAAAAAGATAGGAAAGTAAATTTTTTGAGATTAAATAATATGGTGAGTATTTCTTTAGATATTTTGATGATTATTACAAGCATGCAAGGATTATTAGATAATAAAAAAACTCCATACACTCCATAATAAAATATAGTAAAATAGATGAATAAGACTATGATGGATAAAGTTAGAAGCATGTTAAGAATTGCTAAGCTTAAACAATACTTTTGAGTTATATTTGTTTCTTGTTATTTGGTTAAAATTTCTCACTTTTACTCTAGTTGAAAAAACACCATGCTATAAGGATTGAATAGGTTAGACATCATCAATTTCTCACTTAATAGTTTATGGTAGTGAGGCATTTCTCATGTTCCTAAAGAGAAACATTCTAAGCCTAATTTTAGGGCTAACAAGTGTGTTTTTATGAGATATAACAAGAACATTAAGTGTTATATAAGCCTTGAGATCTTGTAGCATTGAAAATGGTATATCTGAAGGACGCTATTTTAGGGTTATAGTATTTACAAACATTAAACAACCTCATGAAAATCTATATTAAGAGTGATCTATAGGAAGATACATAAACACACTTTAGAAACATGATAGAAAAATGAGGAAGGAGAGGGTTTAAATTTTATCTTTAATAATTCAAGCAATACTAGGAGCTTCTTGTTACACTTATTAGAATGTCCATTAGACAATATATTATAGTTAAAAGGCACAACTTTTTTATTATAATTATGCATTATTTTTATTGTTTATTGATAATGAATATAAATCAATGAAGGAAGCTTTATCATCAGATGAGCATGCGTCATGGTTAGAATCCATAAAAGATGAAATAAAGGCTTTAGAAAAATGCGATACATGAAATCTAGTTGAGATTCTTGAGGGGGGGAAATCTATTGGTTGTAAATGGGTATTTTAAAAAGCTCTTTAGTTTTTTGGCTCTACATGTTTATGATATTCAAATCACTATTTACAAATGTCATTAATGATTCTCAATAAATTTTTGTAATCAGACAAGTTAATTTACTGGTTGGAATATTTATTCTATTTTTAAATAAAAAATATTCATGTGTATCACTTTCATCTTACACAAAGGCTTACACCATATTATGCACTATACAACAAGCAAGAATGATTTTTGGAAGTACTTCCAAATTTGGATGCCACACTTTAGAATCCAAAATTTGCTAAATTTTATTAATCCTTTTGAATGCAAACTCTACTACAATGTGTGTTTATGACAACTAAAAACTAAGTTACATTTGATTAGATGTTAGAACCCCATTAAAAGTTGTAATTACTTTTATGTAAAAAATGGATATCTATAGTCACCAATAATGTAGAAGTAGAAAATGAACTCTTTGTCTAACAAAGACAAACATCAAAACCAAAAAGATTAATATTTTAAAAATATTCATTATACTAAAATAAATATGAAATGTAAATTGTTATTAGCATAGTTATTTAATATTCATAATGTGAGCCACATAATTTAACTTAGCTAAGTACAATAACATTAAGCACTTTCAGAATATGCTTGCCCTATCAAACCCTATAGCCCCTTTGGAGCATGATGAGGATGATACTGAGCCTAGTATATCTGAGATTAAAGTTTCTTCCGGCCGTGTCAAGCTCTCCTCGCTTCCCCTACCCCCCCTTCTGCCTCTGGCCTATCCCCCCAGCCCTTTGGTGCCTGCTCTGTTCCTGCCCCTGGCTGCACAAACCCTAATGCCAATTTGGTGGGCTCTAGTTCTCTGGTTAACAAGTTAGTTTCCTACCCTGATGACTCTCCTATTGTTTCTACTAAAGTGGCCGAGGTCAGTCTTGTGGATCCCCACTCCCCCCAGAATATTCAACAGGAGAACTGTAGCCCTCCCAGAGGTGCGGAGTCGGTTAATTTCGGGGTCAATTCTGATTATGACCCCCCTTTTGACTTCGTTGAAACTGCCAAGAGATGTTCTATGGACCAATTTAATTCTGCTAAATGGTTATTTAATGAAATCAATGAGTTAAAGACCAAAAATCTGTCTCTTCATAGTAAGTTGGGGGAAATTGAAGCCAAAGTTGCTGGGCTAATGCAGCTCGAAGTGGATAAGAATAACGGTGTGAAGGATAACATACAAAAGGACAGCACTGTTGAAAAAGATCTTGATAAAATTAAAGGAACCATGGAAAAAATTGCTGATCAGAACTGCAGAATTGCCAGACATAACTCTTTAATCATCAAAGCCATGACCGAAAGATTGGAAAAAACCCAGAAAAGAGCATTGATCGTCGACCTTGATCAGGAGAAAGACCAGGATGAGGAAGCGGGGATTTCTAAGCGAACCAGATCAAGCATGAAAAGAAAAGTCCAAACTACCCCAAAAATGACAGATTTTCATGGAGGGGGTCCAGGATATGGTGGACCTGGAAGAGGTTGTTGACGAGCTTCTGAAGTCTATGAATTAACTGTGGCTGGGCCCTATTTTGTCTGTTTGCCATCTGTCTGATGGCTTTTTTGTGGTTTTTTGTGGCTGTCTGTTTTAGCTGGTTTTTATCTCTATGGCAACCTTTTTGTCTTTCGGACCTCTGTTTTGGTCTTTGCTTGTAATGTTACTTTGTGGTTTCGGCTCCCTATAAAACCTGTTTATCCCTTTTATCAAAAATATTAAGCAAAAAAAAAAAATCATTTGAAAATGATTCAAATATTGTCAACATTACCTATCCAACAAAATTTAAGGCAGTAACTAGGTTCATTTGCACATTAGCATTTTTCTCTTCCAATATAACCAATTTTTCATCATTCAATTATTCCTTATTCAACAGTCATTCAATTAAAGCATACTTTTCTCATGGTATTTCATACAACACTCATTAATAATTTACAATGTAAAAATAACCATTTTGTTGTTGTCTAGAATGGTGTCTTTCGTACTAGTTGTTTTCAATGTTTATTTTTTCTTTTTACTTGAGTAACTCTTTTCTATTTCATTCTTAGTGTTTAGTGAGCTTTGAAATGTCATATTTAGTGTTTCAAACTCATCTATTGGAACATTTTCATTTAGAGAATAAAATCTACCAATAAATGTATAGTTGTTGTCTAAAATATCAATAATTTTCTAACCAAGGTCAAAAGCTCTACTATTACAAAAAAATGACCTCCATTACATTGATAAGTTCATTTAGAAATGTTTTTGGAAGCTTCTTTTCAACTCTCTCTTATCTTGTCATGACCTAATAAATATCATGGCTAGAGGGAATAAGTGACTCATAGTCTCTTATTATTTTTTAATCTAGCAAAACATGCTCCCATCAATGTCAACAATAATTTAATATTTAAAGAACACCATGATGAGAATAATAGTATTAAAATATTCATCACTTTTCAACAAATGTTAAAGCTTTTTTCATTGTTCGACAATTGGATTGTGTGTCTATTTCAATGTATTTTACTTCAATAAAAATTATAGTTTCCAGATTCTCCAACATGTCCTACCTTTTTATGCAAGATGTAGCACCCCTCCATTTTGTGCTCTTTTGATCGAATAGTGTTTTGTTTCTGTTATACTTTGACTATGGTACCTGGTTACTATTTGATCGCAACTGTAAAGCGACACAAATGTTATATTTTGATGTGATGGTATTTTACTTTGATGTTATCATTATGGCATGTTTGGGATTAGCTTAGCAGATATTTGATTAATGATGCTTTATGCTTTTGATTATATTATTGATGTTAGATTCATCAGTTAGTAATTTTGTATTGGTGAAGGGGACAGGATTGTACCACTCGCTTGCAAGCGCCCTACGATTCTGAGATTTCCTCTTCATAGTGTGTTTTATTATATCATATATATGCATGTTTGATATACTCTTTGTTCGCAGGTTGACAGGTACAGGACACCGACTCCACCTGATTTCTCTGGTTTGAGTGTGTCCATTGGCCAATAGTATTTAATTGGGAGATAGTAGCTAGGTTTTACGTGCCATGTCATCATCCTAGTCATAGTGTGTCATTGGGTTTTAGTCGAGTTAAGTTGTTTCTTTGTTGTTCATCTCCCTTTGATTTATTTAATTTCAAGTTGAAAAAGGTAAATAAATGGATTTTGTATTTAGGTTGTTTATTAAATAAATCTATTTGTAGTGTTAGAAATGTTAATTAAATTATTAATTAATTTAATTTAATTAATACAATAATCTAATCTTGGATTAGATTTATTTTATTGATTATTTAAATTAAGCGTGTGGGATTAAATCAAGTTAGTCATTTTGGAAATTATAAAGTTAAATTATTTTTGAAATGAAAATTTTAAAAGTGTTAAAGTGTTTTGAAAAGAAAAATTTTAAAGTTAAATTCTTTTTATTGGAAATGAAAATTTAAAATAAAGCATTCAAATTTCATTTGAAATAGAAATTTTAAAATAAATAATAAAGTCATGTTGAAAAGAAATTTGTTTTTAGTTTTATATTTAAAAAAAAAACAAAATATCTCCAAATTGGATAGAGGAGGAATAACTATGGTGGATGGGATATTTTGGGAAAAGTTGACCAAATTTGGGGAAGATATTTCTTTTTAAAAAAATATATTGTTGTTAAAAGGAAGGAAAGTTCATGTTTTGTTCATGCATTTTGGATTTTGGGTGAGGATTTTGAAAAAGCTTTGGAAAATCTTCTTGTAGGGAAGCTCAACTTTCTTCTTCAAACTCTCCTTCAAGATTTAGATCACAGGTTCTCCTTATTTATTGTTTTAGAAAATTTCATTTTCAATTTGAAAATTTGTTGCAACATTTATTTGAAAACCCTGTTTAAATCTTAAAGAAATTTAGATTGGTTGTTGAAAAACAAAACTTGCAACATAAATTTTCAATTTCAACAATAGAAAAATGGAAAGAAACAGAATGAAATTTGAAAACCTCTATTTTGGAGTTGAAATGGTTTATATCAAATTTGAATTTAAGCCAAGAAATTGTGTTTGAGAAATTAGTTTTATTGTAAAAAAAATTATGTAGAGAAGTTGCACAATTTGACTGTAAAATGGGGAATTTAAGTATATATTTATAAATATGTATATATATACATATATATATACATATATACATATATATATATATACATATTGTTCTATTAATATATACATACATATATTATAAATATATTTTGTATGCTTTCTGGAAATTTTTGTTTTTAAAAAAATTTACTGTCAAGATTTTTTTTGAGAAAATTCGTCAAAAATTTATAGGGAAATTTTCATTTTTTATTTTTAATTAAAAAAAGGAGGAATTTTTTTTTATATTATTGGTGGAGGGGAGCAGCTATGGCTGCACACAGCCGCGCCCCCCAGTGGAGGGCATTGTTGTGGCAGCACTCCCCACATTGTGTGTGGGGGAAGCGTTGCCACAGGCAGCGCCGCCTCCACTAAGGGAGGTTAGGCGCAGTCATAGGCTGCGTCGCCTCCTTTTTGGGGGTTCGGCCCTTATAAAACTTTTAATTTTTATTAATATTTTATTTTATTGTTATTTATTTTAATATTATATTATATTATATATAATATATATATTATATATAATAATAATATATATTTTATATATATATTATAATATTAATTAAATAAAATTTGTTTTTATATATTTGGAATTGGAATTTAATTGGTTGATTTTAAATATATATATTTAAATAATAATTATATATTTAAATATATATATATTTGTATATACACTAAGTATATATTTATATATATATTTAAGATATATTTATATTTAAATATAAATTATTTTAAGGCGATTCTTTCATTATCATAGTTTGAAATAAAATTGACTTTATAGCAAATGACTTTATTTGAAAAGTTGATTTTGATTATTATGGGTAATCGAAGAAATAGGGAGTTAAATTATTAGTTTTAAATTCCTCAATATTGCAATTGTAATTTTAATTACTTTTGAGTAGTTGCAAACAATGTTAATTATTTTATTTGATTACATGCAATATGTTATCGCCTTGCTTGGATTTAGGAAATCCTAAAGTAGGATAATGATTTTCCTATTTTATCTTTTCGTTATGGAATCTCCCTCTTTTGTGATGTTGGGCAATGGAGTTATCTGTTATGTAAGTCTTCTAGATTGGGTTTTCTTTTAATTTCATGGGTTGTCTTAATACGTTAGTCAACCTTTGTATTGCCTTAGGTAGTGCATATAGTTGTGTCTTGTTGTTTTACCTGGTTTCCACGAATGGGGATGGTTTGTGCCTCCTTTGGATTATGAGTGGTTTATGTGGTTTGAGCCTCCTTTGGAATGAGTGGCTTATGTGTTTTGTTGCCTCTAGTGTTTGGAGTGAGTTTTCATTATGTGTTCCTTCTAGAGTTGGAGTGGTTTTATCTTGTTAGTATGCACTTGGGATTCCCTTGGTGATTGTTTTGTTTGGTATGTTGTCAAGTAGAAGAGTGACTTTTGTTAGGCACCAGAGCCCAAAGAGGTAAACTAGGTAACCTTCAGAGGTGGTTTAATCAAGTGATAACTAAAACAATGTACTTAGAATTTTGGGTAGTAGTTCACATTAATCAAGATAATTTAGCCTCACTCACAGACGCAAGTGCTCGTATAGGCTTGGGATGAGTGGGAAGGCTTGGAATGGTAAGGTCATCTATCTTGTCTTTACGAGAGGTATTTGATTCTGCATGAGTGAGTATGGGGGCTGAGATTTGGTAGAGACCTCTAGGACAACCCATAGTGGGGGCTGGAGTCTATGAAGATTCCCAGAGGATATCCCATGTCGAGATGTGTGATGACACTCTTTCTACGACAATAGTTGGTATTTGGTTTTATGGGTATGGTCTTCTTATCATACCTGATCTATTTTATTTCTAGAAGCAATGTGACTTATGTCAATGATGTTAGAGTTGTACTTGTGTTAATTCTTATGGTTGTATGGTTCATGTGATTGGTTGTGTCAATGTGAGTTAGCCTGTGTCTAGAGGTAGATGGTCTTGTCTAGGAATCCTTGTTACTATCTCCTAGCACGGGGGGTGAGCCTTCGGGTATCACATGGTTGGGTGGAACGTGCACCATTGGGTTTTCTTCTTGTTCGTGTGGACGAGATTTCCAGTTGGAGAGCTTGTGGGATCCAATTACTTTCCATGCTTCATTCATTTCAGTTGTTATTGTAATTTATTACCCCTAATTTGTTATCAAGGTGGAATATGTAATATGTAATCATGCTTATTGGATTTACCTCATTCGGGGAATGAGAGTTGTAATCTTATCATAAATTTATTGTTATCTGAAATCAAGTAGTATCTCTTATGCTTTGATGTAATTTATCATGTATGGAATATATATGTATTTAATTTATTAAATAATTAAATGTTATGGTTTCTATTCATGTTTCTTGTTTGGGTTTTATGTAAACTCAGTCTTGTAACCTTAGGGGTTGTTGGCAATGGGTAGTGAACTTGCATGTCAATTGTACTTAAACTAAGAAAAAAATTAGTACGTTTGAGTAGTTAATTGCAACTTCCCCTAGGGTTGCGTGGCGGGGCGTTACACAAGATGAGCCAAAGGTGATTTACCTTGTCCATTTGATTGTTTAGTTATTAAATTTTCTTCAAACATAATATATATATATATTATAATGTTAAAATTGAATATCCTTAGTAGAGGCAAATACTTCTTCATTTGTCATTTTTCATTCGAACAAAAATTAGAGATGATTTTTTCATTGATTTTTTATGTACTTGGAACAAAATCAAGGAGATCATCATCTATGGAATACAATCTTCATCTTCTATGTCATTTTGTGAAAGCATTGTATTAAATTTCTTAAAACCATGCTTTGTAGGATTTGGGCAATGTAAATTCCTCTTCATGATTATGACAACAAAAATATGTTGTTTAGTAGTGCAATAAAATATACATTCAAAAATTATGTTTAATAAAAAGTTTGTGTTGATAGACATTTATGCTAAAAATAAAATAAATAATAAGAACAATTTTCATGTATATAAAAAATTAGGCTCTAGGAAAATTCATCGCTAGCAATTCACAGATGGAAAATTCACCATCAACAATTCACCACCACCAGCAATTCATCGTCATGGAAAATTAACCGCCAAAAATTCACATGTGCAATTAATTTTTTGCGTAGTGAATTTTCCCGCGGTGAATTATTGGCAGTGAATTTTCCATTGGTGAATTGCTAGCAGTGAATTTGTCGTATGCCAAAAATTTAGCAAGCTATAGAGATGAAAAATAGAAATAAAAGGAAAACCTTATAAAATATAAAATCTTAAATCCCTATATTATGATTAAAATTGGCCCAAATTAAAAAAGACATAATATTTAGTGTCCTTGCTTTGCAATAATATTAATCCATGTCTCTGTAAAGGTTGGGTATTTAGAGGATATAGGTAATGCCATGGGAATATTCTTTTCAAGCACTCCACCCCCAAATTTCCATGGGAAACTTAGAAAAAAAGGCAGCTCCTTATATTACTTTTATCAATCAATGAATTCCTTTCATAGGGAGTAATTATAATGAATATATTTTGTCTTTGTGCTAACTATCATGTTGATTTTCATTCTTCTTTTTTTAGTAGCTTAAGCTCTAGGCATGTTTAGAAAATAGGGTTTTATTTTCTTCATCTTTCCCTAAGATGACTTTAACCATCTTGGTGGAAATCATTTTTTTATTTTGATTTTTTGACATGATTTATAGTTATTGTAATCATTTTTGACAATTGGGCCTTGAATTCATAGTATTTTTTCAATAAAATTATGTAAACTATCCACTAAATTTGGCGTTGCTACTTTTAGGTGCTATTTTTTTGGAAATATTACCTTAACCTTTATATTTATCTATTTTTGTGCTTGTGTTTTTATAAGAGTCAACCTAAAGTAAAGCTAAAACTAACAATCTAAGTATTTCATTTGCATCCTATTTGCTGCAGACTCTTAGAAAATAGATTCATATGACTATAAATTCATCATTTTTGTATAGGTTATCATGTCTAAGTTGATTTTGGGTGCCTTTCTATTCAACTATTTACCTAGCCATTGGTATCCATTTTTTATGTTTTTACATGGGTTTTTCTTATTTTTGCATGCATATATCTACTGCATAGTTATAACTTTCAAAAATAATAATTATTGTTTTCTTTGGCTTCAACTCTAGATTGTATTTGGAATAGGAAAAAATTACTAGCATTATGGAATGTAGAAAGTAGAAATTAAAACTTCTTCCCAAGAATTTAGAAAGTGGAAATTAAAACTCATTCCCATAAAGATTTATAAAAACTCCCAAGCAATAGGGGACATGTGAAGAAGGTCAAATGCCACAAAGATTATATAAGATTGCATACATTTGACTACTCTACAAACTACAAAATAAATTTATTAAAATAAAAACCTATGTTCTCAACCTCCATAGTCAAAATGAACCTTTTCTCGATCGATATGACCTTTATCATGATGAGTATATTCATTAATGGTTTCCTCACATTTAAACAAAGGATACCACAAAGGAAAAAAAATAGTAGCGAGATTGGAGAGTAGGCATTGGTGGAGTTGATGGTAGGATTGAAATGGATTGGAGAGTAGGCATTAGTAGATTTGATGGTAGGATTGAAATGGATTGGAGGGGCCTTTCATAATAGAATCAAATGAAATAGATTGATACAATGACCTTAACCAAGTTGTGTGATGCAAAGTCAAGTGTAAAGTTTTAGTTTTATATTTGATTCATACTATTCAACGATATTAATAATGGAGGGGAATATTTCAAGCCAAGAAATCATGATCCTACTATCTTATCTTGCCAACTCAACTAAGAATTTATTATTTTGCATATTCAATAAAATATGTAATATAAAATGATAAAAAAGAAGATATAGTAAAAATTTCAAGGAAATATAATTTGATAAAATGAATTTTAATGTTGAAATATACAAAATATAAAACAAAGTAAATGTGTTGATGTAGTTTAGTTTGTGCACTACTCTGGATTAAAATTATTAAAATAGGTAATTGTCCTTCCAAAATATCCATTGGATTAAATGGTGTGAGATGATTAACAAGCATAAAAACACTTATGCTCATAAGGGAAATTTCTGGTCTTTTTCCAATACACCTATTCAAAATCTACAAACTAAAAGACAGGAAATTCTATTTTCTAATAGAAGATTTTATTTAATGAGAATTAGGGAGATGTATTTTAGTATCAATGATCTACGTCTTAAAGCAATTTAAAGACAATTGATAAAAATCTAACCATTTGACAATTGAACTAATTTTTTTTTGAATTTTTCCTTGTTCACTGATTTTTTTTTTTTCCAGTTTTCTTCGAGGCTTCAACAGGGATTGTTTAAGCACATGAAAGAAAGAGGCAATGTCATAGAATATGATTATTGCAACATACAGATACAAATACAACATCCACCAAACTTCTACACTTACCATACATTTACTAAACTTATAATACTCTGAAAGGATATATATATATATATATATATGAATTGAGATCAACAAACTGCATTTTGTATCTGCCAAAATATACCCATTTGATTATACCCAACAGGCCTGAACATAAGCAACATGGCTATGGAACATCCTACACCCCACCCATCTGAAACCTATACAATAGAACAAACCAAGACACGTCATACTATTTAATACGAACAAAATATGAAGGCAACCCAGAGAAGTTATATCAATCCGGTACAATCAGGCCCAAAGGAACCGTCTTCCATCTTCACCAATGAAGCCCACTTTGCAAGAAACCTTGCTGCTTTTTTGGCCTTCCCAATATTAAAGTGTTCCTGCCATGGTAAGGAAATCTCAAGATAAAGTAGCTCCAAAACGTTGAACCCCGAACGATAAGAAGAAACTCCGCCCCCAGCTAACAGACGCATCTGTACTGCCACCTCCCTAACCAATTTTTCCGGATGAGACTCCAAGCAATGCACTGTGCTGACCGAAACCAATCCTCTGTATTCAAAGTCCAGCACTAGAAGAGAGGAGACCTGCTCTGTGTTGGCGCTGTCTACGGTCCCCGCCAGACCCACTCTAATGTATCTGCCCAAGGCCATCATCAGTTCCTTGTCCCTTGTCAAGACTAGGAGGTTCTCAATGAACATTAAAAATAAAATTGAATTCACCTTGTGCCGCACTACACTCTTCACGGGTTTTAAGAAAATGCACTGTCAACAATTCAGTTTCAACAAATTCACCTTCAACAATTTATGGTCAGCAATTCATCACCATGACAAATTCATCTCGTAGAAAATTCATCACTAACAATTCACAAACAATTGACGATGAATTGTTGAAGGTGAATTTATTGAAGATAAATTATTAGAAGTGAATTTATTAACAATGAATTGTTGGTGGTGAATTTATGAACCTCCACAATAGCGTCCTTCACTTCCTCATCGTGGAAGAACGGACGTTTTTTCATACTGGTGTTGGTTTCTCCTTGAAATACCATCTGCCGAATGCTCGCTCTCAACTATAAAGACGATGTCATCTCAGCAAGATCCATCATGACACACCAAGCTATAGAGAAAAAGCATGAATGATCAAAAATACAAAAGCCAGATTCCAGAAAATTCTTCCCTCTAAATCAGAGCCAGACTCTTTCTCAGAATTGTAAGTACCATCACTATTCACCCCAAATGAAACTAATTCCCTATCGACTTGTAATCATTATTTCCAATCGATTGGAGCACCGTCCAGCGTAAGAGGTCGTGTTTAATTAATATCTCCTCAACTTGATCTATCCCTTCGTTTGACAAATAATCCACCATGCCATTGAATTCTTGAAGGCAATGTATATTGTTGCAGAAAAGAAACGTAAAACTCACAAACATGCAGTACAAGTTAGTTTTGAAGAAATAATAAGAAAAATTAGAAGAATAACAAGATAACAAATAAGATACAGATTTATATGGTAAAACTTTACAATATACTAAAGAAACATCCACAAGTCGAAATATCGGTATTCTTATTACACAACTACTTCTATTCAATTACAATTACAATTCATTATTTTTCTCAAAGCAACAAGATATATATATATATATATATATATATATATATATATATATATTTCTTCAAGATAACAACCACTATCTAATCTTAGAAAAATCTAACTTTGTTTTATTGTTTCTGTTTTTTCTTGTTTTTTTTTATTGCTTTATCTTTTTCAAAAGATAAGATTTTTGCTTTATTTTTTTAATTGTTGTCATTATCCAACAATCTCTTCCTTGACAACAATTTGCCTTATACTTGCCTATGCCCATTCATCACCTTTTCTGCAAGCCAAGAGAAACCAAAGTCCATCTTAGCTTTTCTAACTATATTAGTTTTGTAAACATGTCTACACAATTTTTTGGTGTACAAACCTTCTCAAGAGCTTCTCCACCTCCATTAATAAACTATCTTACAAAATGGTACTTAATCACAATATGCCTAGTTGGGATCTCGAGATGCATAGAGAATGAGCAGCGCACAGGGTGGAGTTTCTAAAAGTGTTCTTATACCTGGAAGCGGCACCAAACATCGACTGGAAGGAGTGCTTTTGTGAGGTGCTAGTGGATGAAGGTGTGATTATGGAATGAGGTGGTGGTTTGTGCTTTTGGTGTTTTGGGCTAGTAATGTTGTATATTTGGTTTGTTAGCTTGTGTATGTAGTTTTTTGCTATATATATGTCTGGGTTGGTTTGAGTCAGGGTTTGGCCCTAGGCACTATTTTGGGTGGTTGGTGGTATTTGCCATGGATGGTCAATCCCATTGTATTTGCCATGGATGGTTAGTCCCATAGAATGTTTGGGTGGTCTGGGTGAGTGGTGGGTTTGGGTGAAGTCTTTGATATCAACCACTTGCACAGAATTGTATTTTTTGCAGAATCGATGAAAAGACAATATTTACGTACCAAAAAAATCACAATATGCCTAGTCCTACTATGATAAGTTGGATTTTTAGTAAAATATATAACACTTTGACTATGACAAAATACAAACACCTTATCCTAATTTTTTCCATTTAACTCACCCAAAAAACCCTTTAACTAAATTACCTCTCTGCATGCAACTAGTTCCTAAATCTTTGACGTCAAACAAATAGGTCCTCGTGCAAGAGTAAAAACATAACCTAATGTAGATCTCTTTTTGTTCAAATCACCTACAAAATCTAAATCAACATCACCACAAACTAAACCATTGCAACCATCAAAGGTGATACAATAATCACTTGGGCCTCTAAGATATCAAAGCACCCATTTCATTATTGCCCAATGCTTTTTACTTAGATTTTCCATGTATCTATTGACAACACCAATTGTGTGCGAAATATTTGGTCTTGTACATACCATCGCATACATTAAATTTCTTACTACATTAGCATACAATACACGAGACAATCTTTTTCTTCTTTATTACGAAGACATAAACTTGAAAAGAGCTTAAAATCAAAAGCTAAAGGGATATTTACTGGTTTCACATTCATCATACATAATCTTATGAGGATCTTCTCTACATACTTTTGTTGTAATAACCAAAGCTTACCATTTTCTTTGTCTCTGTGTATTTACATGTCCAAAATTTGTTTTCTTTCTTTTAGATCCTTCACATCAAAAATCCTATTCATCTTAGTCTTTAACTTAGTGATCTCAATTATGTTTTTTTTCTTGCTACAAGCATATCATCAGCATATAACACCAAGATAATGAATAAACCATTTTTCAAAATTTTAATATAAACACAATGGTCATACTGATTCCTTGTAAAATTTTAGCTTACCATGAAGGAAATCCAACTCTTATTAAATATTGAGAGTAAGAGTTTAGAAATACTTATAAACTAAGAGTAAATCCTCAAGAATAAAATTAAGGTTTAAAGGTTTATTTTTTGGGTTTATCTTGATTTAATTGAAAATATAAAAAACCCCAAATGACATTACCTCATAATAATTGTTAGGGTTATTACAATCTATGCTAATGTTGAGCTGGGGGGATTTATGAGCATAAACAAATTCATTGTGTATTGCTGATAAAAATCTTGTCAAAATCCATTAGGCCCTGATTTTATCAGTCAATAATATTTTTTGAACTTTATCAATGATCGAGACAATATTACAAAGTTTTTGTCTCTTCCTGAAAATCTTATGGCAATTTCTTGTTCGAATAACTAACAAATCATTTCCCGGTACTTAAGACAACCAAGTGAATATTTTGGCAAGATTTTAGTACTGGGCAGCTAATAGATTTCAAACAATTTTTAAGATCTGCCCTTTTTAAAGTACATCCCAACAAGGAGAGAAGATTACCAAACTGAGAATCACAGATTTGCTATGCAAATCGAATACTTTAAGTTTAATCAAATGTGAAGGTAAATATTGATTCACTATTAATCATTTCAAACATTTTCTAAATTCATTTCAAGTCCAAAATATTATCAACTAAATAAAGTAGAGATTTCCAAACCCAGACGATTCCAAATTTATTTCATTTTGATAGAGATGGTTCCAAAATAATTTCATTAAATTAAATTAAAATTCAGAAAGTTGCAGGTTTATTTCATTTTGACAGAGTAAAACTAATCCTTATTCATCCTGAAATAGTAAATATTAAGTTTCTTTGTTACCGTACAACAAATTTTAAGATGCTAGGAATTTATAACTATCCATTTTAGAGAATATAAAATGGAAACTAAAAATGATGAAATGGATAAGAGACATAAACATAAAAGATAATTGTGATAATGAACAATTATCTTATCTTTTATCTTTCCCATCTCATGGATTTGAAGTAGATGCACCCATGTCTAGACTTGATGTGCTTCTTTTGATATAGTTGTTCGATGGAATATGGTTATTTATACATATTTTCACACGGGACCCTCAACCTTTGTCAGCATCCCTTAACCTCTCTGATATCATTCTTATTGATAGCGTGTTTCACCTTTTTATCGACTATGTCTATTTGGACCTCTTGGTTGGGGAGCTAAATTATTGTCACACAAGACCTTCACCCTTCGTCGACACCCCTTAGCCTCTCTGATGGTGCCCTCACTGAAAGCTCAATATTTTAGTGTATTGGTAGTCAATTTGTGTTAACATTACCATCAACATGATGTTGGGATTAAGGATTGATAGAAGAAAATAGCAGTATAAGGAGATGATGATGGTATATTTAAAAAAAAATCACAACATAAGAATATGATGAAGGTAGATTTCTAAAAGGAGAGAAAATGTCTCAATTTATAAATTTTTGATGGGGAAATTAATGGTTAAGATGCATTGGCTAAATGGAGAGTCAAGATTGGATGAGATGATGGAGGCTTAGCCTTGTGACAAGTGTAACACGAGGAAAGGGGGTGTAAGAGCAAGGTGTGCTCACATATATCTATGACATGTGTAAGAGGTAGGGTAGCTTCACATGTGTGAGAAAGGGGTATAAGAGGTAAATTAGGACACTTGTCATATAGTGACAAGTTTAGATCTTAATCCATGTAGATGGATTGAATGGACAAGGATTGATGGTGAGGTGAAATTAAATAATTAAATAATGGTAATGAAGGTTAATTAGTCTAAATAAATTAATTAAGTAGGTATTAATTTATTTATTTAGTTAGAAGTTTGAGGTTAAGGTTGGAATTAATTATATAAATGTAGGTGAGATAATGATGAATTAATTAACAAATAGAATGAAGTAAATTCAAGTGTGGTCGGGTATGGACATATTTAGGTATCTGCACTTTGCCCCTCTTTGAGATGATGGTGTGACTAAGAGAAATCACATCATTTCAAAGAAGAATAAAACATAGTGGGTAGGAAGGGATGAGGACTAGTGGCCCAAACACTGATAAAATGAGGAAGGTGTTGAACTAGACAACTAAGAGGGGGGGTAAATCAATTGTGACAAACTTTAACCTTTAAAACTTTTTACTGGAAATTAAACAAACCACAAATCCTTTACTCTACTAATATGATTAATCATTAAGTGCAAAGGCAAAAACCAAAAAGCATCACACACACAATAACACCATGTTTACATGGAAAACCTAATGAGGGAAAAACAATGGTGAGGATTAGCTCACAATATAAAGAATATCAAAATTGATTACAAAGGCTCACTGCCAGAGAAGGCTCACTACCAAAATAGGACTCACTGTCTAGATCAAGATTCACTGTCCAACAAGGGTTAACCACCCAAAGGGCTCACTGCCACACAAATACAAAGAAGATAGAAGAGATATGTTACACAGAGAAGACGATCTCAATGCAATAGAGGTTTCCACCACAATTCACTCAAACACTTGTAGACATGCTTGAAATATTGAGTACACCTTCAACTCACTGCTTTTGAAAACTCAACAATTAGACTTCACACTGATCTACATCAACTCGCATTACACAAACATTGATTCACATCTATCTTGCTCAATTTCTTTGCACCACATTTCACCAATATCTCATCATGTATTTATACCATCTTCAACTTTGAAACATATCAAATTCAGCCACACACCTTTGCATTTACAAATTCAAATTAGGTTAATGCTAAAACATTCTAGGGTGCAGTTAGAATGAGGGTGACCCAAACACATGCTTCAACATGCTTCCATAAGCTTCAAAAGTAGTGCTAAACACAAGGTCGTCCAAACCAGTGTAGAACACATAAGTCAATTAATCACACGCAACCTTAACACAATCCAATCCTTCTAGATGACAAAATTGTCTTTAACACAATCATATCAGCTTAACTCTAGAATCACAAGTCATAAGACTCGAACAAGAAGAAATTTGGGGCAACTACATTTCTCCCGAACCTTAGCTAGATACATAGAAAAACATAGTTCACAATTGGTGAACATAACTCACACTGTACAATGATCCAGAAGCCCAAATCCTGGATATAACATCTTCCAACAACCATGATCAACATATCTGAACCACACGAACATAGGAGCAAATCCTAGAGAAAAACTTGGAGCAACAACTGAGCACCTACAATATTTTCCTTTACAATTTTCTCAATATCCTCGACATATATAGCCAATAACCATTATCCATGACATAAATGACAACAACAACTAGTTGAGAACCAATTAACCAGTTGACATCAATGACAACACTTTCATACTTGCAAAAATCTCCCCCTTTGTTATTGATGGCAAAACATGATGTGAAAAACCATCAAAGACAACACAGTAGTTCTGAATACACTTTCTCATGATTTACTTTTATCCCTTTAGTAGATACTCTTTTTCACATATTTATCTCCCCCTTTGACATCAATGGGAAAGGAAAAAGATATTTTACATTGATTCCCCTTTGACATTAAAAAAAAAAATACTCTTTCAATGACAACACATAACACTACCTACTCCCCTTGAGAGGTAGCCACCAAAACATCAGTCCAGAAGAAATATAGATCCATAATCCATCGGAATGATGCATCTCCATATGCATCTATTTCAGGAAAGGGGGGGCAATGACCCCTAACTTCTCCCAAAGATACTCAAAAGTATCTTTAGAAAGAGCCTTCATAAATATGTCAACCACTTGATCCTTCATAGGTACATACTTGAGTTTTACTTCATTCTCCACAACCTTTTCTCTCAAAAGTGATTCCTGGGAGATATATGCTTTGTCCTTGAGTGCATCACTGGATTCTTTGAAATTTTAATTACACTTTTGTTATCACATAATATAGAAATAGGATCATCATACATTACTTTGATATCTTTCAATGTTTTTCTCATCCACAAAACTCATGTACAACAAGATGCAAAAGCAATATACTCAGCTTTAGCAATAGATAAAGAAACTAAATCTTGTTTTTTACTCAACCAAGCCACCAATCTGCAACCAAGAAAGAATGCACCACCACTCAAGTACTCTTTTTTTCATCTACACAACTAGCCCAATCTACATCTATATAAGCACTTAGTGTAAAATTAGTATCCCTAGGATACCACAGCCCATAATTCAAAGTGCCATTCAAATATCTAAATATCCTTTTAATAGCAACATGTGTTTCTTTAGGGTCTTCTTGAAATCTAGCCACAAGATAAACTGCACGCATGATATCCGATCTAGTATTAGTTAAATACAACAAACCTCCAATCATAGATTTTTACATGCTCTGATCAACCTTAGGCAAATCATCATCTTTACTCAATTTGCAACTAGCCACCATAGGAGTACATACCAGTTTGGAACCATCCATCCCAAACTTCTTGAACATTTCTCTTGCATACTTTGACTGTGAAATAAAGATCCCTTTCTCTATTTGATTAATTTGTATCCCAAGAAAAAAAAATCATCTCTCCAAACATAGACATCTCAAATTCTTCAATAAACATCTTGTACATAGTTTCATTTCCTCCAAAGATAATGTCATCAACATATACAACCACTATCAATATCTTGTCATTTTCAATTTTAAAATAAAGATTACTATATGTCATACCTTTGTTAAAACCTTGTTAAATCAAATATATGTCAAGCCTTGCATACCAAGCTCTAAGAGCTTGCTTCAATCCATATAAAGCCTTCTTCAATCTACAAACCATATCCAATTGTTTTGAAAATTGAAATCCTTTCGGTTGTTCCATGTAGACCTCTTCCTCTAACTTACCATTCAAAAATGTAGACTTAACATCCATCTGATAGACCTTGAAATCTTTATGAGAAGAAAACACCAAAAACATTCTGATAGCTTCCATTCTTTCCACTAGAGCAAAAGTATCCTAATAATCTATACCTTCTACTTGTGAGTAACCCTTATAGACAAGCCTTGCTTTATTTCTAACTAGTTCTCAATTCTCATTCAACTTGTTTCTAAATACCCATTTTGATCCAATTATGTTTTTATCTGGTGGTCTAGGGACCAATTCCCAATTTTTATTCTTCATAATCTACATAAGTTCATCTTTCATAGCTTCCATCCAATACTCATATTTACATGCTTCACTTACGGTATTTGGCTCAATCTCATAAAGTAAACACAGATTTATCTCACCAGCAACAACTCTGCTTCTTGTCAGTACTCCTTTCCTCTTGTCACCAATGATTTGATCTTCTGAATGATTTTTCTACACATATCCAGGTGTCTTAGGGGACACCACTAAAGCTTCTTCTTCTTATTCATTCTGCTTCTCTTATTCTTCTACAACTTCTTCAATTCTTACACAATCAGGTTCATTAGATACATATCCATCAACTTCAATTGAATTCTTCATTGATTCATCAACCTTGAAATTTGTGCTTTCTACAATTTTTCCCAGTCTTTTATTGAAACATTTGTAAACTTTGCTTCTATTAGCATATCCAAGGAAGATACCTTCATCACTTCTAACATCAAACTTCCCTAAATTTTCTTCATCCCGTCTAATATAACATTTGCTTCCAAATACCTTAAAATACTTAACAATATGAATTCTTCCATGTCATAGCTCATAGGGGGTCTTAGTAGTGTCAGCTCTTGCTTGAACTCAATTGAACACATAAACAGTAGTGTGAATAGCTTCTCTCCAGTAAATTTCTGGTAGACCAGCTTCAGTAATCATTGATCTAGCAACTTCTTGAATTGTTTTGTTTTTTCTTTCAACAACTCTATTCTGCTAAGGAGTTCTAAGAGCATATAACTATCTTTTTATTCTGTGAACTTCACAAAACATATTAAACTCATGGGAGGTCAATTCACCACCTCTATCAGACCTCAAACATTTTATTCTCAAATTCACTACATTCTCTACCATAGCTTTGAATGTCTTGAATCTATCTAATGCATCAGATTTCTCTCTAAGAAAAGTAACCCATGCATACATGGAGTAATGATCATCAATCAAAAGCATAAAGTACCTTTCACCTTGTAAACTTCTCACTCTTGTAGGACCACAGAGATCAATGTGAATTAAATCTAGCAGTTCGGTAGTAGATTATTCCTTTGATTTGAAGTTGTTTCTCGCTTGCTTTCCAAATTGACAATTCCTACAAATAGCATTAACAGGCTTTGTAATCCTTGGTGAATCTCTCATAGTTTACACTGCACTGATCCTTTCAAGTTATCAAATTTCATATGACACATTCTTCGATGCCATAACCAACTGTCATTAATTTGAGTCATAAAGCAACGTCCATCAGCACCCTTAAGCTAATATATATTTCCCTCAAACTTCTTTCCTACAACAATCATTGTTCCAGATCCTTTGCTGATTTCACATCTCTCATCCTCAAATACAAGATTATATCCTTTACCACACATCTGTCCAACACTTAAGATATTATGCCTTAAACCCTTAACATAGTAGACATCATCATTATTATGCTTGCCATCAAAACTTATTGAACCTATCCCACAAATTTTTGCACCACTCTCATCTCCAAACATAACTAAGCCTCCATCATATTTTTCTAGTTTAACAAAATTACTCTTGTCAGCGGTCATGTGATGTGAGTAGCCACTATCAACAACCCAATAGTTCCTTTCTTGTTTAGTATGTAGGGCAGAGATTATAGTATATTCTTCTTTCTCTTTCTTTGGAGGAAATTCCTTTACCTGTCTTTCAGATTTAGTAGAAGTAGGTTCATCTTTTATAGCCAAGAACAAGCATTCATTGTCATCAAAATCTCCATAATTAGAATCTTCATCAGCAATACTAGCATTCTCATTCACATAATATGCTTTGTTAATCTTTTTGCCTTTGTTTTCTCTATCAAATATTTGTTTATTCCTCTTTCCTCTTTTCGGACATCTTGAAGCATAATGACCTATTCCTCCACAACTAAATCATTTAAAGGGTAACTTACCTTCATACTTGTTGGAGCCTTTCTTCATCCTTCTCACAAAGTTAGCTTCTACTTCATCAAGATTCTCTTCATCTAGATCTTTAGCTCTTGTAACCTTGAAAACAATTTCTAGTTTGGATCCATTTCTCAAATTTGGTTTTCTCATCTCATAATATGTTAGAGTTCCCAATAACTAATCTTTAATATAGGTCTTCAATAGTAGATAGCTTTTTCATTGTATGCATAAAGAAGAGTGCTAAGGATTTTCTTCACAATCTTGGATTTATCTACTATAGCACCAAGTCCTCGCATTTCAGCTACCAACTAATCCACTCTCAATTTATAAGATTTAATGTTCTCATCTTCAGACATATGTAGGACCTCAAACTATGCCTCCAAATTCTACAACTTTGCTTCTTTGACCTGTTCATCTCCTTCGCGTATCTTTTCTAAAGCATCCTAGACTTTTTTAGTAGTCTTCATATTTTTTACCTTAATTAACTCAAAATGTGAAAGACTATTCTTCAAAATAAAAATTTCCTTGTTGTTTGCTTCATGCACATTTATTTCATCAGTTGTACTCAGACCATTAGCTGGAGGAGTGTAAGCAATCTTATAATTTTTTTCAACATCATATCCACAATACTCCAGATATCATTCCATCTGTATTTTCTAGATAGCATAATTAGTTCCATTGAACCTAAGACATTCAAAAGTTATATTTCTTGCCATCCTGGACCTTCCTTAAGCGGTTAAGCTTCTCTCCAAGGAACCAAGCTCTGATACCAATTGTTGAACTAGACAACTGAGAGGGGGGGTGAATCGGTTGTGACAAACTTTAACCTTTAAAACTTTTCACTAGAAATTAAACAAACCACAAATCCTTAAATCTACTAGTATGATTAATCATTAAGTGCAAAGGCAGAAATTGAAAAGCATCACACACGTGCAATAACACTAATGGAAAACCCAATGAGGGAAAAACCACGATGAGGATTAGCTCACAATAAAAAGTATATCAAAACCGATTACAAAGGCTCATTGTCGGAGAAGGCTCACTACCAAAATAGGACTCACTGTCTGAGTCAGGAATCATTGTCCAACAAGGGTTAACCACTAGAAGGGCTCACTACCACATAGATACAAAGAAGATAGAAGAGATATGTTACATAGATAAGACAATCTCAATGCAACAAATATTTCCACCACAATTCGCTCAAACACTTGCAGACATGCTTGAAAGATCGAGTACACCTTTAGTTCACTGCTTCTGGAAACTCAACAATTAGACTTCGCACTGATCTACATCAACTCACATTACACACACACACTAATTTGCATCTATCTCGCATTTATCTTGCTCAATTTCTTTGCACCACATTTCACTAATATCTCATCCTGTATTTATACCATCTTCAACTTTGAAACATATCAAAGTCGGCCACACACCATTTGCATTTACAAACTCAAATTAGGCTAGTGCCAAAACATTCTAGGGTGGAGTTAGAATGAGGGATACCTAAACACACGCTTCAACACACTTCCATAAGCTTTGAAAGGAGTGTTACACACAAGTTCGGCCAAACCAATGTAGTACATATAAGTCAATTAAGCACACACAACCTTAACACAATCTAATCCTTCCATATGACAAAATTATCTTTAACATGATCATATCAGCTTAACTCTAGAACCGCAAGTCACAAGACTTGAACAAGAAGAAAGCTGGAGCAACTACATTTCTCCCATACCTCAGCTAGATACACAGAAAAACATTGTTCACAACTAGTGAACATAACTCACACTATACAATGATCCAGAAGCCCAAATCCTGGATATAACATCTTCCAACAACCATGATTAAAATATCTAAACCACACGAACATAGGAGCAGATCCCAAAGAAAAACCCAAAGCAACAACTAAGCACCTGCAATTTTTCCTTTACAATTTTCTCAATATCCTCGACATATACAGCCAATAACCATTATCCATGGCATCAATGACAACAACAACTAGTTGAGAACTAGTTAACCAGTTGACATCAATGGCAACACTTTCATACTTGCAACAGAAGGATGACAAGGAGGTTGTGGCATGCCCCCTTGAGAGGACAAGTGAGTTCAAAGAACATGGGTGTGCTCTCGAAATGGAAAGGAGGACTAAAGGATGATATATAGAAAGAGGATTGAATTAAGATAGATGGATATAGAGAAATGATGGATTAGAATCATGTTTTCATGGTATAAGCAACCTAGATTTGATATTGTACTTGACGTATGCACCAAGGTATAAGGAACTAGGGTGAATGGTAGATGAGAAGGATGGTGAAGGCATAGTGGAGAGGGGGCATGGAGAAATATTTGGAATGGGTTGTGGTTGGTTGGGGAATGAGGCCTATAATTGGGGTATGGTTGTAAATCACTCTACACTATAATGGCCCATGGATCCCTTTCATAATTTGGAGTGATGGGAAGACCAGGAGCTAGGAGTGCAGGAGGTGGCAGTATATGTTAGGTTGTTGAAGGAATTGACTTGAGCCTACCAATGGATGGTAGAACCAATTGTGCTATCTCTCCCTACGACACAAGGGGAGGTGGCTTTAAGGGAGGACAAAGATGTAGAAAAGGTATATGCACCTCTCAAAAGGAATGCCAGTAAGTAATTTTGGGTTTTTTGGCCTTTTTGTAATTTTTGATCAAATAAGTAAAGGTTAAACAACATTACATTTTGGATTTGGCCCCCTTAGTGCCAATTTAACTTATCAAAAAATAGAAATTAAATATTTTAAAGAAATGAATAAATTAATATTCAATTAATTATTGATTTATGTTAAAATTTGTTTTGAAGATTTAAAATAATAAAAATTAATAATAAAATATTCAAAAGAAAACAATGAGGAATACTATAAATAGAGGAGAGAACAAAGAGAAAATAGAACAAGAATTTGCTAAGAGATTACAAGAGTTGCTAAGAAGAATTGGTGAAAATGAATCATGAGCAAGAGAAATATTATATCACATCAACAAGGAGTAGCATTTCCTAACTAGATTGAAAAATTTAAATAAAAAATTCAATTAGATTAAATTATGTATTTAAGTCAAATGGAGTCTTATAGATGTTTTGAAAATTTATTACTAGCAATCACACCTTGATGTGCAATGGGTACGTCAAAGAGGTGTGGAAGGTCAATTAAGGGAAATTTTGGTCTATTTTTGCATACATTTGTGTAGTACATGAGGTCAATTGGTAGGAAATTTAGCAAATGATATTGTTTGTGCAACAAAGGTCACAATGGAGAAGAGATAGCTTCAAATCAACTATGCATCCACTTACAAGTATTCAAACACGACTAGAATAAACCTCTGAATCATGAAGATAATTAGAATCCATTACCAATAGGCTCATGTTGTGTTTGGAAGAGGGAGAGAGGGATAGAGAGAGGGATAAAAAGAGGGAGATATAGAGGGGGGAAGATCAAGAGAGAGAGAGAGAGAGAGGAAAGGAGATAGAGATAGAGAGGAATATAAAGATAGAGACAAAGATAGAGATGGAGAAGGAGAGGGAGGGGGATATGAAGTAGAGGGAGATAGAGATAGAGACAAAAATGGAGATGGAGAAGGAGAGGGAGAGGGATATGGAGGAGAGGGAGATATAGAGAGAGAGAGAGAGAGAGAGAGAGAGAGAGAGAGAGAGAGAGAGAGAGAGAGAGATAAATATATAGAGGGAGAGAATGATATATATATAGTGATATAGAGAGAGAGGGAAAGCTATAGGGGTAGAAAGATGGAGAAATAATGAGATTGAGATAGAGGGAGAGAAGGAAGAAATATGGATAGATAGAGATAGAGAGGCAAAGAGATATAGATATGGAGGTCTAGGAAGAGGGAGATGGAGAGATATGGATGGATAGATAGAGGGAGACATGTTTGGATATAGAGGGAGAGAGAGGAACATATAGGTAAAGATGAAGATAGATCATGAGATGAAGAGGGAGACAAGTAGATAGAGAGATAGAGATAAAGATATAAAGATAGGGAGATAGTGATGAAGATATTTAAATATATAAAGGAAGAAGAAGTTGAAGACAAATATGAAGAGATGGAGATATATAAAGGAAGAGGGAGAGGGAGATAGATATGTAGAAGAAGAGGGAGATGGAGATATGGAGAGAGATATAGTGATAGAGATATAGAGAGATGGGGAGAGGGAGAAAAACATTGAGAGAGAGAGAGAAACAAAGAGAAGTAGCTATAAACAAATAGAGATGGAGAGAGAGAGAGGGAAATAGGGATGATAGAGGGAGAGAGAAAGAGGAATATATAGATATATGGGAAGATAAAGAGAGATATGTATGGGAAGAGAAAGGGAGAGAGGTAGAGATATAGAGACAAGTAATAGAGAGGGAGGGAGAGAGAGAGAGAGAGGAGATATAGATAGATAGAGATATAGATAGGAAGGGAGAAACAAGGACTGTGTGTGAGAGAGTGTGAGAGAGGTATAGAGCTAGAGATAGGTATGGAGAAATATGGAGTGTGTGTGAGAGATAGAGAGGGAGAGAGATATATAAATAAGAGATCGAGGGAGAGAATAGATAAATAGAAAGAGGATAAAGACAAAGTAGAGAGATATATAAAGAGGGATAAATAGAGAGAGATGGAGACATAGGGATAGAAAGAGGGAGACGTAAAATGATAGATATAGTGGGAAAGATAGAGGGGGAAGCCATAACCCTAACCCTAACCTTAAATCTAACTGTTAGCTAACCCTAATACTAACCATAACCCTAATTGAACCCTAATACAACTCTAACCTTCATTGTACCATAAATGTAACCCTAACTCGAAGGTTTATTATTAAAAAAATATACTATTTCTCATAACCCTAACCTATATTAAATCTATTTCTCATAAATCTAACCCATACCATAAACCTAAACCTATTTCTCATAACCCTACCCTAAGCATAACCCAAAACCCTAACCCTAACCATAAATCTAACTCTAACCCAAGTCCTAACCCAACCCTAACCCAAACCCTAATCAAATCCTTAACCGTAATTGTAATCATAACCTTAACACTAAACATAACCTTAACCCTAACATGAATTAAATCGTAATCCCATGCTTTATTGTAGAACCCTAAAATTTCTAAAAAACTAACCCTAACCTAACCATTAATCATAATCCTAACCCTAACCATTAACCCTAATTCTAACTCTATTCCCAACACTAACCCTATTCCTAATTGTAACCCTAACCCTAACCATGACACTAACCTAACCTTAACTCTAATGAAATACCATAATCATAACCCTAACCTAACCATAATTGAAAACCTATTTTTCATAACTGTAACCCTAACCCTAATCCTACCCATAACCAAATCCCTAATGGTAACCCTAACCCTAACACTAGCACTAACCATAACCCTAACCCTAACACTAACCCTAGCCAAATCCCTAACTATAATCATAATTGTAATCCTAAAGCTAAACCTAACCCTAACCCTATATCTATTTGTACCATAACCCTTTGTAATTAAACCCTAATTGTAACCCTAACCTGATCCTAACACTAATTGTACCATAACCCTTTGTAATTGACCCCTAATTTTATTATATCATAATTGAAACATAGCCTTAACTCTAACCTTGATCCTAATTATAACTCTAACCCTAACCTTAACCCTAACCCAAATCTTAACTCTAACCTTGATCCTAACTATAACTCTAACCATAACACTAACCCTAACCTTAACCCTAACTGTTACCTAACCCTAATACTAACCATAACCCTAATTAAACCCTAATACTAATAATTGTACCATAACCCTTTGTAATTGAACCCTAATTTTATTGTAACCATAATTAAAATGTTACCTTAAACCTAATGTCAATCCTAACTATAACTCTAGTTAACCCAACCTTAACTCTAACCTTGATCCTAACCATAACTCTAACCATAACCTTAACCTTAACCCTAATTATTAGCTAACCCTAATACTAACCATAACCCTAATTGAACCCTAATTTACTAACTATAACCCTCATTGTACCATAAATGTAACCCTAACCACGAGCTTTTTTATTAAAAAATAGACTATTTCTCATAACCCTAACCTATATTAAACCTATTTCTCATAACTCTAACATGTACCCTAAAGCTAAACCTATTTCTCATAACCCTACCCTAATCTTAACCCTAATAAATTCCATAATCATAACCCAAAACCCTAACCATAAATCTAACCCTAACCCTAACCCTAACCCTAATCAAATCTTTAACCATAACCTTAACACTAGCCATAACCTTAACCCTAACATGAATTAAATCGTAATCTCAAACTTTATTGTAGAACCCTAAAATTTCTAAAAAACTAACCCTAATGTTAACCCTAACCTAACCATTAATCATAATCATAACCTTAACCTTGCCCTATCTCTAACCATAAACTATAATCCTAACCCTAACTCTAACCCTAAACCCTAACCCTAATCTCATATTTAATCCCAACCATAACCAAAACTCTAAATCTAAGTTCCTTAAACCATAAACCCTAATCTAAGCCTAATCCTAACACTATTTCTCCTAACCCTAACCTTAACTCTAAACCTAACCCTAACTCAAACACTAAACCCTAACCCTAACTAAATACCTAATAATAACCCTAAATTGCAACCTAACCGAACTCTAATCCCAATCATAACTGTAACTCTAAACCTAACCCTAAACTATAAACCCTAATTGTAATCTTAAACTAACCCTAACCCTAACCAAATACCATAATTGTAACCCTAACCTAACCCTAATCCTAACCCTGACCCTTTTCTATTTTGAGTAAATAAATTAGACTTGTTTATATACAAAAATATTAAAATAATCGATATAGATTGTAGATATTTTATCCAAATAACATAATACAATGATTCCAAACATAAAATAATAATATAATAGTAATATTATATATGTTAATAATAACATAATTAATAAAATAATATTAAGATTAATAATAATATAAAAAATATGAAAATATAATAATAAAATAATATAATAACAATAATTAAATAACTATCTAATCTAATATATTATAACAAATATATTTGTGTTTTAAGATTTTACATTTAATATTTTTAATATCTACATTATATAATAGATTTTTCCTATATATAAATAATATATTTATATAATTATAAAAAAAATTAATATATAACTTATTTTTTATTATTTTATATACACTATATATTAATATCTACTTTATATAATATATAATATTGATAATATTACTATATATTTTAATATATAGTATACTACCAATCACACCTTGCTGTGCAATGGTGTTAGTGAACAGATTTGTCCTTTACATTATCAAATATAAATGGCTTTATGATTCCCAAGAAGGACACATCAATTAACAATAGTTGGAGAGACTACCATTGCATTGATAATCTTCCTCTTAATTTTAGTTGAGGTATAGCTCCCTCTTCTGATATAATTTTTTGGATTCTTTGAATATATGAACTCAGGGGTATGCTTTTGACTAGAAAGTAGGAAAGGCAAACTAACACTTTCTCATAGACATGACACAAGCACGGAGGAAAATACTTAAAACTAAATTACTGCTAAAATTAAATGGATTGGCAAATGATCAATATGGTGACTCACAAATCAAATTACTAACACTTGCTAACTTGACTCGATATAATTCCAACCATTTACTACAAATAGAATGAATTAAATGTCATTGAACAACACATTCTCAAAATAAAGGAATATTCAAATTCTTGTCAAAGCTCACAGACTTTCTCACAAACATTAACATCTAATTCACAATTGTTGCACAAGACAATAACATTCACAAAAATTGAATTAAAACTACAAAATTTTATCCTTTATTAAGATTGATTCTCACTCATGCATCACAGTGAAAGGAGGATCAAAATGTCGGACCCTTGCATAATCAAAACATACCATATTTATAGTTTTCAAAGCATAACTATCACTAGAGTCTTGCGAAATAACTGAAAATAACTGATTCTTGAAAGAATCAGAATAATGGAGTTCAGAACATTTAAAAATAAAACATGAGAAACTTATATTCTTCTAATGTTAATGTGGCTAGGTATGCAAAGAGGCGGGTGCTTCTTCTTCGGACAACTTTTGTTGAGCAGCTACCATGCATACTTGATAGTTTTTTAGGGCCATCACAACCTCAAGAATTTTTGTTTGTTGTGGGACGGTTACATTCCTCATTCTAAATTTCCAAGTGGCTTTGGAAATTTGAATCTGCTCCATCTTCCACACAATGAGTGCAAGAGAGTCTTCATGCCATGACAACGTCAAATCAATCCTAGCCAACTTCTATAATTCCTCTTTATCAAATGATTGTTCCCCTACATATGTGTCAACTGCCTTAAAGAAGGCATCCTTCAACTCTTCAAGTGTGGCAGGCCCTTGATTATCTCTTTTCATTATTGGGAATTCAAAATTAGTAAAATTCTTGATGAAATTGTTATTCAAGCAATTGCATTCCTTCAACAATTTTATTTGCTCTGAGAAGTTTTATTTTATGAATTCAAGCTTCTTGGCTATACTTGTTTTCCACATAAGAGCCTGATTATCTTCCTTACAAACGACCAATTCAAATTTGATCACATTCCTTAATACCATGAACTCATCATACACTTTTCTCAATTTCTCAATTATAGGAGGTCCCTTCTCTTTGATATCATGAACCCAGCTCTAGACTACCTTCCCATAGTAACTATCCTTATAGGTCTTTCCCATCATGGATTTTTCAGCAACTCAATTAGGATCAAAGGTAGGACTAGCCTGAATCAAAAGCTGAGGTGAAGGATATGTTAAAGTCCTAAGACAATTATAAAGGAGCTCTACGGATTTCTTCAATTCATATTTATCCTGCTTATCCTTTTTTTTCCTTTACACTAACCTTGAGGCAGTAACTTGAAAATTATGGATATTCCCATCCCTACTAGGAGGGCCTAAATCCACTTTGGTTATATTGTAGTCTATTGCATTGACCTGGTTAGGATCTTTCTGCATAGAGGGTTAGGAAACTTCCATAACCAAATGTCCATAAGACTCATCTTCCAACAACCTAGCAGTAGTTTTCAACTTCTTTACTTTAGGAGTTTTTTGTAGAAGTTTTCCCACAATTTCCTCCTATTGCAACACAATAGGCACTCTTGGAGAGAGAATTCTCCATCTAGGATGGTGAGAATGAAGGTGCATTAGGATCTTGGGAAGTCTTGGGTGTAGAGAAATGAAGAGCTTTGTTTAGCAAAGGATATCTCATCACATTGCATATATTTAAGGGAGACAGAATTGAGGCTTCATCTCATTGCATGCCTACCTTTGTTCCTCCTTGAAGTTGTTGGGTGTAAGTTACCAAGGCTTCCCTATCAACTTCATTTACTTGATTACTTTTCTCTAATTTTTGCTCAGGATCATCACCACTTTATTCTTCAGTTATGACATTGGGAAGAGGACCTCCACCACAAATTTGCTCAATTTATTTGCCTTTCTTAGGAGGATCATCACCATTCCCATTGCCACTTAATAGAGATGTAACTTGTACTGGTGGTATTGGTGCAGAAGACCTTGTACCTATATGACTAGTACTACTTGTTTGTTCACGAGCTCCCATCTTCTCCTTTGATGGAGCCTTAGCAACTTCTCCTTTATTTTTAGTTAGCCAAACTCGTGTCCTAAAAATTGCTAAAGTTTTGACCTGAATATCCTCACTTTCTTCACTGTTCCAGTCCACCGATGATAAGGGAAAATTTTGTACCCATTGAGCATAGGTTGGATCAATCAAATCAAAGTCTTCATCCTGTACGCCCCTTATATTCCAACCTAATTTGAAATCAATTGAAGATCTATCCAAAGAGAGTCTCATCCAATTCCTTCTTCTTACCTCATAATCATCTATACAATTAGCCTAGAAATCTTGAAGATGAGGCATATGATAATAACCAAGACCAAGCTAAAGATCATTCCTCACATAGTTTTTACTGTCAAATAGGAACCTCCTCTCATAAGTATCAAAAGAGAAATTTGCAATTTCCCTTCTCAAATTAAGGGCATTTGACTATGACTTGCATTCATAATATCCTAGGCCAATTGGGAATGGGATCACATCCTTTTTCCTATCTACACATCTCTTGTTTACCACTATGACTTGATGGAAAACTTCCATCAAGATGAATTTATCTTCTACATATTTGGGAAGTTTTAAAGAAAATTAATCAAATCCACCCACTCTAGGAAAGCGGGTAAAAGCACAAAGATGAGTTCATGAAACATGGAAGTTTTTGCCTTAGGCAAAAAAATGAAAATGGCTTGCAAAAAACAAGATCCCGCTTTTTAATAAACGGGATCCCATTTAGGTTCGGGACCCCGAGCCAAAAATGGGATCTAGTTTTTTAAAAATCCGTTTATTAAAAAATAGGATCTCGTTCTAAAACAAGATCCCGCTTTTTAAAAAATGGGATCCTGTTTTGAAAACGAGATCCCGTTTCATTAAAAAAAAATATATGAATTTAAGAAATAGGGTCTTGTTTTTTGAAAAGTGGGATCCCATTTCAAAAAAATATAAAAAAATATTTTTTATGATTTCATGCTTTTTAAAAACGGGATCCTTTCTTAAATTCATAAAAAAAAAAAATTATGAAACGAGATTCCATTTTTAAAAATTTTAATTTTTGGTTGGGTTTTTGCTTTGTTTTTGGTTCGGGAAAAGGCTTGGGGACCCGAACCTAAGCTTTGGACCTGGTTTGACTTGCAAGTTGAAGGTCCTAGCAATGTCACAAGAAAATAATGACTTTGGGCATATGTTTGAAGACTTTTTTTTCAAAAAAATTTGATGAAATTAAAACCCATTATAGATGAAATAGTGTAGATTCTAAATATATAATTTTTTTTACAATTGGATTATTTTTTTCCATTTTTCAATTAATTTCTGATGAAATAGGTCCATAAACTTGAATTATTAGGGTTTTTTAGTATTTTAATAACTTTTTTTTTTATCAATGTATTTTAATAACTTTTTATTAACACAATTTTTTGAAAAAAATTGTACAAAAGCGTACTTCAAACAATTCTTTAAAATTTGAAAAAAAATTAAAAAATGATTAGTTTAGGTCATCTTATGTGTGACGTACGCAAAGATTTTTCAAAACACCAAATATGGCCAATAAAAAATTAGCAACAAAAAAAAAATTCAATAAAAATTTACAAAAAAATATGGAAAGCATGCTTCAGTGGGTTACAAATCTTTTCCCAAAAGGGTTTAGAAAAATATGATTATTTAGGTTAAAATATGGATGATGTACACGTGCATGCTATGGTAAAAAAAAAAAGTGACTTTTAAATAGTGGTTTTTAGAAACGCGTATTGAAAATAAATTTGTATCATCTGGGTATTGAAATAAATTACATATTTGGAAACTAGAGTCTGAGTACTACATTTTATGATTAGTGACTTTTTCCAAGATTTCATCTCTACATGCTTCAAATTTTAAGGTCAAATGTGTCGAATTCTAAAAATCAAGGAAAACGCTTCCACTAAATTGTCAAAAAGTGGACTCAACTTCTTGCCAGCACCCAAGCCTCGGGAGATACTCTTCAACTTGGATCACTCTGCAACTCCCTGACTAGTTTCATGGTGAACACGTCATTTACCTTGTGGTAATTCTTATCTCTTTTCAAGCTAAAAATCAAGGTAATAATCATAAATTTGAATTTTCTCATCAAAATCCTCAACTGGGTTTAAACCAATCCAAGGTCTTGTACAAGCTACCACATAGAAGAGATAAGAGGACATATAGAATGACTTGTTCACAACAAAGCTTCTCATTGTATCATCTAATTGGTCACTAATTATAGTGGCCTAATCTAAGTACTATGTACCACCACAAATAAGCTACAAAAAGTACATCCACTCTTTGAAATCATGTGCATTCATATTCCCTCTCACCCGATGCAACAAAACGATAATATCTGAGATTTCTTCTCTGAAATGCGACTTGTGCATTTTCTTAGGAAGTTGCGACTTTCCTTTCTTAGTGGGATTGAACCATTCCTTTGCAATGCAATTTTGATAGTGCCCCTTCTTTTCTAAAAGGAAACCTTGGGATAGGGTAAAATTGGAATGAGAATAAACCTCTCTCTGGCAGCCTAAAACACCCACTTATTGCAGCTCTATCTAGGGTTACCAGGAGATTGTTGTCTTCTATGCAAATTTATCTTGTCGCTGGATTATAATGAGATATGCATTCCAATACCAGTTCAGTGCATTGTACTACCACTAGAAATGCAACAACTTCGAGGAGACCACTTTCTATTACCCTCTAAGTGATTGGATTTCTATTTGTCCTGTGAATTCCCAGAATGCATCCAAATTGATATGCCCTAACCTTGTATCACCAATTTCAAGCAAGGAACTATCAAGACCAGCTAGGTGTTCATGTCCCAAATATTTGTATTTCACTACCTTAGGTGTTCTTTTCAAATAAATTTGACTATGCTACAATGCAGAAAACAATTTCCAATTACCAAGATAATTCAAACAAGCCACTTGGAAAACATGTCACCTTTTCCTGCTCGAGTTGTTTCTTTGAATGTTGCTCATATGTCTATTCTTCTCATCTTCTAGAATTACATTCCCCAAGAAGAATGATTATGTTTGAAATGACGACTTAATCTTACACGATCAAGCATTTATTACGTCTACTCCAGTAGTGATAGCATTTAATGCCTAAAATGCATGTCACTTGGAAAAAATATTGGATGACCTTGCTACACTCAGCAAAGTCGGGTATCTGAACAACTTTTGAGAGTATATTTAGTGGTCTATGAATTTTGAAAACTTAAACTCGCCCTAAGAAGTTCTTTAATTATCACATTTGTTTACCTTAGATGATATCACTGCCTTTAGTTGGGATAAAACATGGTTAGAAAAGCAACATTGACCCCAACAGAGGTTTGTGAAAACATTGAAAACACACTTTACTTTAATAATAATCCTTTTAAAAAGCAATCTTTTGCAAAATGAAAAAGTTATAAAACTTGGTCAGTTGTCGAAATGGTTTTAAAAACTATCAAAATACCGACATCTAAAGAAAATGACTTATGAGAAAATCAATTCAGAAAAAGACAAGTTATGAATACAACTTTGTGAGCTGACAAGGTTCACAAAATTGACCAAAGACCGACACATAAGGTAGAAAAGGTTTAAAAATCAAAAGAATACCTGAAAACTCAAACATTTGGAACCAAGTTTAAAACTTGGGCAACAAATGGGTACACCGAAGAGCTTTGGAAGGTCAATTTGGAGAAAAATGGTCTTTTTTTAAGGTACATTTGTGCAATATATGAGGTCAACTAGTAGTGAACTTAGAAAATGATGTTGTTTGTGCAATTAAGGTTTCAATGGAGAAGTGATAGATTTCAAATTGCAATGAAGCAACCAAATTACATCAATGGCCTTCAAAGGAATTTCTTAGCTCAACCACACTCAACTACCTTACCTTGGCAGCCTCTTTACTTTCTTTTACAACTACACTACTTAGGCACTCACCTCCCACACATTGATTCCTTCTCTTTCCTTTTACTAGTGTTGCCCCAAACCTGCAACCAACAAGTCCATTGAATACTTCTACAAAGGTAATTTTCTCCTCCCCATTCCTCTCAAACTTCTTCCCACGTTTTTCTTTAAAAACCACCCAAAAATGCATTGAAAATCATTAATTATTGCCCCAGAATGGGCTCCCAACTCTCCCCCAAGAATAGCTATCCATATCCTCTCTTTATTTAGCCATAAATGATGCACTTAAACTTCCAGAAACTCCTCCAAATGATGTCTTTACTCAAAGGGCGTTTTTCTCTATTATGAGAATTTTAACAATTTAAAAATCTTGATTTTCAACCTCTTTTATGCTCCAAACTCCCCCCATATGATTTATGCAATAGATAAACAATTAAATATGAAATAAGAGCTGATATTTGACTTTCATGGCCTCCATAATACCTTTGCAAAATAAAATTAATCAAATTGGTAATTTGGAAGCTTGGAATGATACCCTATGGACCCTTGCAAAAGGATTTTTCCCAAACCTTCACAAATTTTGAAATTTTAAACTTTTTGTAACTTGTCAACATTTTTTAACAAACTTTTGACATTAAAATCTCCCAAACTAGAAAAGGTATGACTTTGATTCTTTTTGCACATTTCATATGCCACCTCCATAAATTCCCCTACCAAAATATTTTACTCCAATCCATACGATTTTTTCAGAAATAATTTTCAAAAACTGCTTACGGAGCCTTAAAATGACAATCTAGCGAAAACTAGAATCTTGCAATTTTGACCAAATTTATAAGTTCTTGTTCCAGAGAGATGCCTGAAAACACCAAAGCAAACCAAAACACACACCAAAATAAAAATTATATGGAAAATAGTTTTGGGCAATGCAGGATCGCCTGTGGACCTGGATGCTCCTGCATCACAAGGATAGAAAGAGGAAGAGATAGAGATAGAAAGAAGAGATAAAGAGATAATTATAACTCGGGAAAGATAGAGGAAGTGAGAGAAATCTAATTATATAGAGCCTGGAGAGATGGAATGAGAGAGGAAGAGGGAGAGAGAAAGAGAGGGAGAGGGAGAGAGATAAATATGTAGAGAGGGATATAATTTAAGTTGTATTATATTAAATATATATTATAAGATGCAAATTACTTTTGGGCCTTGTTACATTATTTTGAATACGATATGAGCCTACACTATTTTTTTGCATTCTTGCTAGTGGTTCTCAATAATCCACAAGTTACAATGTAAGGCTCTCAAGGCATTATCTCCATTATACCTTGAAAAATATACCATTTCCTATGAATTCATTTTTTCAAATCATTTGCATAGTTTATTGGTGCCGCAACATTATTTTATGTGGAACTTAATTTGGGCAAAGCCATTGTCTAAGAGGATATTATTATATATTTTTGTTCCTTTCCCTTTTCCTCTACATCCTCTATTGCATCATTATCTATTTATTTTCTTGATCTCTTGAGTCCCAAGTATGCCCACTTCAAACCATTTGTAAGCACCCTTTCCATTGATTTGATATTAGGCCTTGCTTTTGTCTCATTTGTAGGTCCCCTTTATTTAGGGTTATTGCAAATGTACATGTTCTAACAATTGCAAGCTTGTTCTAATTTCACTAGGGTATTGGCATATCCTTCATTGAGGATGTATTTCTTTGTTTATATGTATGTATAAAGGACACTATATGAAAAATTATATGTTGTAGAATTAAAATGATAAAGAAAAAGTATTTTAACTAACATAAAAACTATTAAGACCATTGAGGTGACCTTAGTTCAAAAAGCCATAGTGGAAAGTGATCATTGTTTACTATTGGATCCATTGCTAAAGTTTACCAACACTACTTTTGAATGTGTAGGAGTTTACATTATTTTCATTTGTTCACAGTCACAATACACATTTCTTTTCCTTACAATTAGATGTGCATAAGATCCAACAAAATATTGTTGCACATAATCTATTCTCATCCATTATCCTTGTTCAGATGAAGAGGAATTAGTATGCTTCCCCATCTAATGGAGGTTTGAGCCATATTGCATGTGATGACTACACTTGACAAATGTGACATTTTTTAGTTATGTCATGGGCTCATTATATTCATTTATATGAACTTTATCAATTGCATTGGTAGGTAGGACCAATCAAATTGGAAAAAGGATTTGTGTCTACATCTCAAATGGGTCCATCAAGTATACACATTTCTTTTCCTTACACTTAGATGCATAGGATCTAGCAAAATAATGTTGCACGTAATCTATTCTTATCCATTCTCCTCGTTCAGATGAAGAGGAATAAATATGCTTCCCCATCTAATGGAGCTTTGAGCCATATTGCATGTAATGACTACACTTGACAACTATGACATTTTTTAGTGATGCCATGGGCTCATTATATTCATTTATATGAACTTCATTAATTGCATTGGCAAGTAGGACCAATCAAATAGGAAAAAGGATTTTTTTCTACATCTCAAATAGGTTTCTCAACTATTCTCCACTTAATAGTATAAACTCCAACAACACTCTATGAATATTTTAAAAACAAAATTTACAATAGTTCAAATCCATAGGAAAATTAAAGCCAAATATATTACTGAAAGAAGACCACTTACAATACAAATTATTGTCAAGCTTGGTGAATTTTAATTAAAGAATAAATAACCAAGCTCATGTTCAATTAAAGAAAAATTTGTTTTCTCCTCAATCTTATAGTCATGCTATTCTCCTAGTTAATAGTGTGGACTTTACTAATACTCTTTGACCTTTATTTAAGACAAAAAAAAGAAATATCAGTAATTAAATTTTACAAGAGCATTAAAGCATAATACATTATATAAAGAGGATCTAGTTAAAAATTATAATTATAGTCAATCTTGGCAACTCATGCTCAACAATTGAAGAGCTATTTTTCTACTTAAATTAAAAAATATAATTGTATGCCACTTAATACCTATCATTTACAAATGTTATTTTATATACCTCCAAATGTTTAATGATGCAAATATTAAAATTCTTCAACTCTTTGGTGCTGATTATATCCTACCATTTGGGTCAATTCTTCAAAATAACCACTCTTACACTAATTAAACCTAGTGGCTACACTTCTAGGCCAAACAATGATGGACACTTGGTGGTGCATTATTTGTGTATAAAAAAACCCAACTTTTTTGAGTATTCAATATAGGCACCAAGGTTAACAAGATCAAACTGCAAAAACCAGTAAGGACCATTACCAAAAAAGGATAAGAAGTTAACTTAAGGCTTTAATTTCTTATTTGGAAGAATAAAGCATATTTTCGAAAAAAACAAGAAAGGTAGCATACAATATTGAGCCAAAAATAGGGAATTGTTTGAATAATGTCATTTTACTTCTCATAAATAGGTCATTTTATCTCACTATACTTCTTGTCTACCTTGAACACTTTGTCACTTCCTCATTAAATTGTTCAATTTAGAATAACCATTTATTATAATATCATAAACCTTACTTCAATTGTTTGTAGTAGAATTTGATATGCTCAATTGATAAAGCAGTGGAAATGTACCAAACAAATGTGTCATCTAAATGAAAATACTTCAATTCACACATATAATTTCTTTTGCCCTCACCTTTTTAGCTTTATCTACCATATTTTGAAAGAATTCCAAAACAACTTCCACTTGATGAAACTCACTAAAATAGTAGATTACATAGAACAAGATGGAAAGGGTCTAGTACCTCATCTACATTCTTGATAGATATGGTGTACATCTAAACATACAAAAGATCCAAGTCACTAAAACCATCTAGTAAACCCTAAAAGTCTCATAAAACCCAAGAATTTATTGGGTCAATCCAAATTCTACTGAATATGTGTGCTTTGATTCCCTCACATTGTGCATCCTCTAAACTAGGCAACAAAAGGACAAGCTAAAGCAAAGTTCATACCAATAGAGGCACAACAATGAGCATTTGCATGACTATAGTAGACACTCTATTCAACACTAATCATTGTTTTTCTATATTTGTAGCAAAACTTTGAGATCAAGACAAGTACCTCAGAGGATGCACTTGGTACACTCCACTAAGCATGGCCAGTCAGTTGCTAAGCAAAGCAAATCCTTTTCTAACATTGTGCATAAGTATCAAACATAACAAAGAGATATGTGTTTTTGTTCAACCACGTAGGAAATGGAAGCATTATATCCTAAGCAAGGAGATAATCTTCCATATGGATCACGAACCTTTGCAATCCACGAAATATAGATACTGCAAGAACACCAAATAACATCAAAAAGAATTAAAAAATAACCAAACCATAAAAAGATTAGAAATAATCAGACATTTCCTAGGGCACTCCTCAGACCACAACTATTTAGGATTACATGTATTTACGCCAATTTGGTCTCGAGCTAAGGGAACATAGAGCTCAAAAGTAACCCTGTACTTATTGGGCACACACTCTATGTAAGACATATTGAGCTCACACTAGCCATTCTATAAAAGACAAAGTATTAACCGAGCTCCACTGACTGAAACCGAGGACCATTTTACATTGATTTGGCACCGTGCACATTAGAGATAGGGTAATCATTCTACCTACTATTTGCACTCCTAGAGATAGTCTTGTAGCATAGGAAGATCATGCATCCCATTCAATTCATTTTCTAGATAGTTCACATAAAGAGCAAATAAAGGCATGGCCATATATAAGCATCCATAAGTAATTAAAATAACACTCAAATCAAAATAAGAAAAAGAAAACAAAGTGAAACAGGCGAAGCTTAAGAAATAGGTGGTAATTCAAATAAACACTCAATCAAAACAAGAAAAAGAAAATAGAGTGAAATAGGTGAAGCTTAAGAAATAGGTGGTAATTCAAATAAACACTCAATCAAAACAAGAAAAAGAAAACCGAGTGAATCAGGTGAAGCTTAAGAAATATGCGCATCAAGTCCCTAAAATCCAATTCAACATGTATAAGCGTGAATTACGTATCAATTGGAAAAACTAAAAACTTCAACAATTTCGAAAGGATTCTCAAGCACAAATTAATTACATTTACATGATCATATGGGCTTACAAATTATCTCATACAGTTCAAACCCAATTCAATATCTCATGTATATGGGCATGTAGGATATCCCTAAGGAGTTTACATGCTAATTACTGCTTTCGCTCGCTTGCCCATTACCCTGAATTTCTCTAACTAAGCTTTCTGTTCATTTCAGAAGTTCAAAATGTGAAGTCTATCAAATTCATTGGAAGACACTAAATATTAATTTTTGTGATGAATGGATGAGATCAGTCTCATCGTCTTGAATCCTCCTTGAGCACTGTCCACCATAGATCTCAAAAACAACTCGGTTCATCTCATAGAGAGAACACCTTCAACATAATTATATTATCTACACTTTTTTTTTTTAAAGAATATTGAAGAAATATTATATTTTTTAAGATTCCTTAATTTTAAGATTTTTTTGTTAATATTTACATTATTTAATATATAATATTAATAATATTACTATATATTATATTATCACATTATATTTTAATATAAAATATGTAGTATATTATATTATCTACATTTTGATTTTTTGAAAAGAATATTGAAGAAACATTCTATTTTTTAAGACTCTTTAATTTATTGATTGTTTGTTAATATCTACATTATATAATATATACTATTAATAATATTAATATATTTTAATATATAATATATTATATTATCTATATTATATATTTTATAATATATTATATTATCTACATTATATATTACAATATATAACATGTATTATATTATTATCTAATATAATATATTATTACAAATATATCTTTGTTTTTAGATTTTACATTTGTTATTTTGGGATTTATTTTTTATTTTTATTTTTGTGACAGATATGTTGACTTTGGGAGAATATGTAGAGATTTAATTTCTAAAAAAAATATTTTTTTAAAGTAGTGATATTATCTCTTTGATTTATTAGAAAAGAATATAATTTAGATTTTATTTCTAAAAAAATAAGTTTTTTATTGATATTAGTTATTGTTTCTATGGTCAAATCTTTCTCAATGGTCTTGCATCATTCTAACACATTTTGAACCATTAATAACATACATCCAATTGGATTCATATAGGGAACGCCTTCAACGTAATAATTGATATTAAGATTTTATCCTCAAAATTATAATTTTATAATTTAATATTGAAACTTAATTATAAGAAGCCGATATTGGCATGGTGTGATGGTTTAGTGGTGACACTTTTGTTCTTGCCACCAAGGTTCAAACCTCATTGGAGTGGTATTTTTGAATGGTTGTATTTCGGTTCATAGCTTCGGTTCAAAACCGTTTACCCCTTGAATAAAAAAAACTTAATTATAAGAAAAAATATAATTAAAAAATAAAATAAAATTTATAGACTAAATAATTTAGAAATTAGGAGCAATGGGCCTAGCTCGATTAGCTAAAGCATCTTGTTGTAGGCAAGAGGTCATGAGGTCCAGTCTCCCCACCATCCGCATGGTACCAGAGGGCATGTCATGCCAACATTACCGATCATGTGAAATTTTTTTACCAAGCGCATTGCAGTTTATAGGGGGTGGCTACCTAATTCTGATTCCGATTCTTGTAGTTTATAGGGGGAAAAAAATAGTCACGTGAAAATTTGTTACCATGCACACTGCAATTTATAGGGGTGGCTACCCAATTTTGATTCCTGCAGTTTATAGGGGGTGGCTAGCTAATTCTAATTCCTGCAATTTATAGGGAGCGACTACCGATTTTGATTCTTGCAGTCCAAAAATAATAATAATAATTTATAAATTAAAATGAAAATTTATTTGATTAAAAATAAATTAGAAATTTATAATTAATTTGATGTAATTTCATTAAAGCTAAACTTAAATTCAATATCTAGAACTAAATTACCATGAACATTTCACATGCAATGACATGTAAGCAACATGTAAGTACATGCAACTCATATGTGATTTTATTATCCATATAAAAATTAAGCTTTTAATATAATTTAGTATAAAAAATAGTTAAAAGTTATGGGGCAGCCAAGGGTAACCCTGGGCCTATAGGTTGTGGGGGAGTGTTGATGAATGATATTGGTAGGTTCTTGGGCACAGTGGCACTCCCATTGGGAAATAGAACCAATCACTATGCAAAAGTCGAGGTTGTGTTCATCAGTATTAAATTTTCCTTTGAAAAGGGCTACTCTAAACTTCGGGTGGAGGGAGACTCTCTAAACATCGTCAATTGCCTACATGGAATCCAAAAGCCTAGCTAGACTATCGAGCAGTTGATTAAGGATGCTATTATGATGTTAAGATCTTGTGAGGAAATTTGTATCTCACATCCATCGAGAGGGAAACTCATTAGTAGATTTTTTCGCTAATGAGGCTGTCAAAAATAATGAGTATAAGGCATAGGAGGAGTACTCCCTCCTTCCCAAGGGTGCTAAGGTTTTAATGTGAAATGATGGATATGGTTGATCTTATTTGTTGGCTTTATATTACCATTTCTACCTGCATTATAGTCACACATTTTGTGGGTATCTCTTTGCTTGTTGGCTCTCAGTCGAACATCTCTATCTGAGGGTTTTTGGTACTGGTAATTATGAATATGTGGGGTGACCGAACTAGAATTGATCCCCATTCCTGTGCGACTTTGAGGAAGAATCAAAAAATTTGGAGGATCCTTGAGCATGGTAACTTCACGCCTTTCCTGAAAAGGCTACATGGCCACGATCTTAAGGCTTCGATGGAGTTTGTTTCAAAATGGCATAATCATAAGCTTCAGGTTAAGGGAATGGTATTTGAGATCAATGAGGAGTTTATAGCTACTATTACTGGGCTTACTGTGGTTGATCACAAATTATTCAAAGATAAGAAAAGCAATGAGGAGGCTATGGCTCAATTCTTTAAGGATGATAAGCGAAAAAAGCTTATCAAGATGTTGTCTTGGGGCTATGAGTGGACGTCCCTTAAGAAAATTTGGGTGGATATTACAGAGAGTATCATGCAGTATGTGACCCTTTAAGGTAGGTTTACTACAATCTTAGGCCATCATTTCACTCTATTAAATTATTTTAGGAATGGGATTTTTATTTGGTTACCTTTCTTTCTCTTGTCCTCATTGGAGGTGTCTGTGTATGTGCATTTAAAAATAGGAGGGTGACGATTCTACACAAGGGCCTCATCTTGCTTATTATGGAGCACGTGAGAACCCTCATTCCTGCTAAATCAATTAAGGGCAAGGAAAAGTCTTTAAGTGATGGTTCTCACTCGACTAGCTCAGACATTGGCATTGTTGGGGAGGAGGAGTGGAATGAGGAGGGTGAGGATTGGTCTTCTTCACCTATTTCCCCTTCTAAGAAGAAGAAAAAGGGAAACCCTAAAGGAAAACGAGTTGCCAAGAGGATTATTATTCAAGAATTAGTCCCAGACTATTGGCAATGATATGCAGGTTGGTTTTGGGGATTCTAGGTCTAATGACAATTTTTTTTTAATGGGAAGAATGGTGTTGTGGTGGGAGGTAAGGAGGAGGGGTTGCAGGAGAATGTTGTGGTTATGGAGGCCAAGGAAAATCCTAGAAGGGCTTCAAAACGTATTGTAAAGTTGAAAAATTAGGCACCGAAAGATGTTTTAAAGGATACAACAGAGCATTGCAAGGAGAAGGGTATAGAGGAGAAGATGGTTGAAATTGATGATTCCCCGGTTCGAAACTCACCAAGTGTGGAACCCTCTAGTGAGAAATTTGTGCAGGAGGAGGAAGGTGTTAATCTAAAGCCTGACAAGGCTAAATCACTTAAAGTAAACCCATTGTCGAAGGATTTCTCATACCTCAACAATGATACCACCTCAATGTTTGAACTCCTTGACATGGCATGTGTGGGGGCCATAGGTACTTTCAAGTTGGTGAAATGGATTCTATAGGAATTCAATAGGGTGAATATCAAGATTAGGGGATTGAAAGAAACTGTGCATAATATTTTGAAGGGATCTTCCTCATATATTTTGATTGATAGAATTGTGGATTTAGAGTGTTCTTTTTCCAACTTCAATTCCTTATGTGAGCAACATCTCTCTAATTTGGAGACCAAGGTTTTGGACACTAATGCGGACATCAAGAAACTATTGCAAGCCTGACACATCTCTGTTGAAAATTGAGGTGATTATGTAGCTTAATACTTTGTAAAACTTTGTATTTTTGATCTAAATATGTATTCTTTGTTACAAATTATTTGTGGATGATTATCTGGTTAGATTCATTTTATCATTTTTAGAATGAAGACAAAAGGTTGTACAAGAATTAGATAGAATATTAGAAGTTACATAGCATATACCGTGGAGAAACCCTTTCGGGAAAAAACTCCACCAAGAATCAATGTATTATTTAATCTCAGAATAAGATTACAATAATTCCAATCCTTGCTTGAGATGCTTCTTTTTCCTTCAACAAATCTTCTTCACAATAAAAGCTGATAATAACTCTCTTCAACTTGCTTGAGATAAATAGGCAATAATCAACCATGTAAACTCCAAAGAGTTACAATTACAAAACTCAATCCTTATCTCATAAAATCTATGCCTATTCCTTGCAAGTAGAGTTCTACCATGAATAACAATGTCAAAACAAGTGCTTCATCCATTTTGGGCATCCCAAACTGAAGTCATAACTCAACCTTGATTCTAAAGATATCTTTTAAGCTTATCCTCAAAGTAGGTGCCCAAGAATGGGCTCACTTAACTCAGCCTTATAAAATATCTTAACATGCAAAATTGTTAACTCCAAGAAGCCAACTTGGGTGCCCAAGGTGGGTCCAAGTTAATCTCTATTAACTGAAACATATCTCTCCACCATTCATACAAATACCATGCATGATTGATCATCCCCTATTAATTGAAATTAGTCACCTGTTATCTATCATGCAACTCAAGTCATTAGTCATTATTTCCAAGTCAACTGAAGTCAAGTAGCATTCAACTAAAACTAACTACATGCAACTGAAGACAACTAAATTGAACTGAACTGAACTGATCTAAATTGAACTTAATTGAACTTCATGCATGTAAACCTCAATCCCTAACTTCTAGGATCTTTACATGCATCACAAAAGTGTTATCTTTTTCTCCAAGCAGTTAACTCAAGGTGGGTTCCACCTTCCATGTGGGCACCCTATGTGCTCCTATTATTTAGGAACTCATATTGGACACCCTCACATGTCCCTATCATTTAGAATTAATTACAAATGTCAATTAACATGATTATTTCATTCAAATTTAATCTCTTTCTAATCCTAGTGTTGGGGAACACTTTCCAAGGACTTAGGAGATACATGAAATAATGTTTAGGGTTGCAATTAAATGGCATCCTATTTCCAACATTCTCCCACTTGACATTATACATTGCAATTATTCTAAACAAGGAATCATTATTATAAATCAAGTACAGGACTCAAGGCCAATGGCCTTCCTACACCAAGAGAACTTATTTGTATGAATTGGTTTCGTAAGATAATCTACAACATTAATCAAAGTGTCAACTTTCTCAATTAATACCTTTCCACTCTCAACCATTTCTCACACAAAATGATACTATACATCAACATGCTTAGTACGAGCATGATATATAGGATTTTTGGCTAAACAAATAACACTCTGACTATCACATTCAAGTCTAACTTGCTTGCAATTAAAACCAATACCTTTCCCAAGTCTCTGTAACCAAACTGCCTCTTTAGAGGATTGTGTAGCAACCATGTACTTTGTTTCTATGGTGTACAAAGACACTAGGGGCTGCCTCTTACTTATCCAACTAACTGCAACTCCAAACAAAGTAAACACATAGCCACTTGTCGACCTTTGATTGTCCAGATCTCTTGCCCAATCTGAATCAACAAAACCCTGTATGTCCAATGATCTATGCATAATATCAATGTCATTAGCACCATGATAAACCAAACAATAATCAAAATACCTCGTAAATATCTAAATACCCTCTTAACATAAGTCCAATGTTCTTTACCAAGGTTAGACATAAACCTACTTAAAACTCCCACTGCTTGGGCTATATCTAGTCTCGTACAGACCATTGCATACATTAAACTACCAATTGCACTATCATATGGAATTTCAAACATTTCCTCATAATCAAAATCAGATTTAGGACTCATGTCTAAACTTAACTTCGTGCCAACTGGTAAAGGAATATTAATTGGTTTACTCTCCTGCATGTTAAACCATTTCAAAATAGTATCAACATAATTGCTTTGACTTTAGCAAAGCTTTTTGTTACCTCTATCTCTGTTGATCTTCGTACCAAGGATATATTTTGCAACCCTTAGATCTTTCATCTCAAATATGCTCGATATTTTTTCTTTCAATTCTCTGATCATTACCCTGTTGTTACCAATAAACATGTCATCAACATACAAGATAATAATTAAAAGCTATTCATCAATAACTTTTATGTAAACACAATGATCTTCCTCATTCCTAACATAACCATTTTTTAATGAAAAAGCATCAAACTTCTAGTTCCACATTCTTGGTGACTGTTTCAATCCATATAAAGATCTCTTTAACCTGCAAAACAATTCTTCTTTTCCTTTTACAACAAAACCATCAGGTTGCTTCATATAAATCTCCTCATCAAGATTCCCATGCAAAAAAGTAGTTTTCACATCCATTTGCTCTATCTCAAAATCATAAGCAGCAACAATAGATAAAAAGAACCTAATAGAAGTTAATTTAGCAACAAGAGAGAAGATTTCATTAAAGTCAACTCCCTCTCTAGGAGTAGCCCTTGGCTACTAATCTAGCCTTGTACCTTTCAAGATTACCATTTGCTCCAATTTTATTTTTAAAGATCCATTTACAACCAATGGCCTTTCTTCCTTTGGTCAAACTCTTAAGATCCCATGTGTCAAAGTATCCAAGGATTCCATTTCCTCATGCATAGCTTGTGACCAAAGCTTGTTCTCGTCTAAAGACAAAGCTTCCTTGTAAGAATTGGGTTCATCATTAGTACTCATTAAAGCAAATATACAACGGAAATTAGGTGGGCTATACCTATCAACGAGATTCTGTTGTCTTGTGGATCTTCTCAAAGGGGTTTCTACTTGTTCCTCAATATGCTCATCTTGAGCATCTATCTTAGAAGAACTCTGTGAACTCTCCTCATCCAATCCATCCAATTGTTCTTCAACATGTGCATCTTCTTACTTCTCATTATTTATTTCAAAATTCACTATTTGAGAAGTATCCTTCTCCTTTGGTTGTTCTTCTCTCGAATAAGCTCTAAATTCCCTGAAAATCACATCTCTAGATAAAGTATTTTTTTGAGTTAGAGGATTCCACAGCTTGTAACCTTTTACATTTTCACCGTAACCTATGAATATGCATTTATGTAATTTTGGATCCAACTTAGATCGCTTTTCATTAGGCACATGAACAAAAGCCTCACAACCAAAGATCCTCAAATGTGCAACACTAGGTTTCCTACCTAACCACATTTCAGAAGGAGTTCTATCTTTAATAGATGAACTATGGGATCTATTGATTAAATAACAAGTACTTACACCCTCAGCCCAAAGGGACCGATCTAGCTTAGCACTACTTAACATACTCCTAGCTCTTTCCATTAAGGTTTGATTCATCCTTTTTGCTACTCCATTTTGTTGAGGTGTATATGGAGTAGTTTTTTGTCTCATAATTATTGCATGCTTACAATAATCATCAAATTCCCTAGAACAATATTCACCACCATTATCTGATCTCAATGTACTTTTATCTTATGATATGATTGTTTCTCAACCAAAACTTTAAATTCCTTAAACTTATTAAACACATCAGATTTGTTATGCATAAAATAGATCCAAGTGTATCTTGAGACATCATCAATAAATGTGACATAATATCTATATTTTCCAATAGAGTCAATAGCCACAAGGCGCATTACATCTGAATGAATAATCTTTAATAATCTTTTAGCTTTATTTGTTCCACTAGGAAATTTAGATCTAGATTGCTTTCCAAACACACAGTGCTCAATAAAGTCATTTTTTCCAATATTTTAATCAGGAATACTGTCAACCAATTTCTTATTAAGAATAGTCCTAGGACCTTTTTCACCAATGTGGCCCAATCTATGGTGCCACATTCAGCTTCAGTTACATTGGCTAAATTATTTACATTGGAGGTATTTAGCTTAAACTAAGTCCCAATCTGAGATCCTTTAGCAACCACCATATTCCCTTTCACCAATTTGCAACCACCTTTGTCAAATGTCACATGCATTCTAGAATCACTGAACTTAGAGATAGAAAGAAGATTTATAGCAAGTCCTGGAATATGTAAAATATCTTTAAGGGTCTTAACCCTACTATCACTGAAACACAACTTTACCTCTCATTTTCCAACAAACTTTGTTGTGTTGTTATCTCCAAAGAAGACATCCCCTCCATCATATGTAGTATACTTAGTGAACCACTCCTTGTTAGGAGTCATATGATAGGAGCAACCTGAATCACTAAGCTAAGAGTTATCAACAATAGTATTAGAAGAAATGACTAATGCATCATTACTATCATATGTGGATTTCTTTGTAGAAGCATCAGAACTCTTTTTCTTGATCTTACAATCTTTCTTTATATGTTCAAGTTTTCCACAATTCCAACACTTTACCTTACTCTTACCAGGGGTTTTAGACTGTCCTTTGGAGTTACCCTTTCCTTTCTTGTCTGCCTTAGATTCCTTTTCCTTAGGCCTACCTCTTACAAACAAGGCATCTTGGGAGCCAATTTTAGACTTCCTCCTCATCTCCCCTAATAGGAGAGTAGGAATTATATTGTCCATATTTGGATCTGCACCACTACCACTATTAGCAACAATTAGATTTTCCCAAGACTCTGGTAAAGAACAAAGTAACAAAATTCATTTATCTTCATCTTCTAGCTTTACATCAAATGATGCTAACTAACTTAGAATCAAATTAAAAGAATTTAAATGATTTGCAACAAAATCACCATCTTTCATTTTTAAAGAATACAACTGTCTTTTCAAATATAACTTATTAGTAAGACTTTTGGTTTGATAGATATCACCTATTCTCTTCCACAATTTATATGTAATAGTTTCATCTGAAACATTCAAGAGAACAACATCAACAAGACATAATCTTATGGTTCTTCTTGCCTTCTTATCAAGCTTATCCCAATCCTCATCTGACATTGTTGTAGGTGTCTTTGTCTCATTACCAACAGCTAACCACTAATCTCTTTCTTCAAGGAGATCCTTCATTTTTGGTTTTCACATTTCATAATTAGATCCATTGAACCTTTCAATATCTAAATGAGAATTCATTGTAACAAACTTATTTTCCAAAATCAGCAATAACAAAAATAATAAAAGCTCCCACTATAGCCAAAAAACCTTCAATCTTTTAAGAGAAAGGCATCCCAAACTCTACCCAACCTCAGCTCCGATACCAAATGTTGAAAATTGAGGTGATTATGTAGCTTAATACTTTGTAAAAATTTGTGATTGTTAATCTAAATATGTATTCTTTGTTACAGATTCTTTGTGGATGATTATTTGGTTAGATTTATTTTATCATTTGTAGAATGAAGACAGAAGGTTGTACAAGAATTAGATAGAATATTAGAAGTTACACAACATATATCATGGAGAAACCCTTTCGGGGAAAAACTCCACCAAGAATAAATGTATTATTTAATCTCAGAATAAGATTACAATAATTCCAATCCTTGCTTGAGATGCTTCTTTTGCCTTCAACAAATCTTTTTCACAACTTGCAATAAAAACTGATAATAACTCTCTTCAACTTACTTGACATAAATAGACAATAATCAACCTTGTAAACTCCAAAGAGTTACAATTACAAAGCTCAATCCTTATCTCACAAAAGTTATGCCTATTCCTTGCAAGTAGAGTTCTACTGTGAAGAACAATGTCAAAACAAGTGCTTCATCCATTTGGGCATCCTAAACTAAAGTCATAACTCAACATTGATTCTGAAGATATCTTCTAAGCTTATCCTCAAAGTAGGCACCCAAGAATGGGCCCACTTAACTCAGTCTTATAAAATATCTTAACATGCAAAAGTGTTAACTCCAAGAAGCCAACTTGGGCGCCCAAGGTGGGTCCAAGTCAATCTTTGTTAACTGAAACATATATCTCCATCATTCATACAAATACCATGCATGATTGATCATCCCCTATTAACTGAAAGTAGTCACATGTTATTTGTCATGCAACTCAAGTCATTATTCATGCATTCCAAGTCAACTGAAGTCAACTAGTATTCAACCGAAACTAACTACATGCAAATGAAGATAACTGAACCATAACTGAACTGAATTGAATTGAACTAAATTGATACTGAACTGAACTGAATTGAACTGAACTAAACTAAACTTAACTGAATTGAACTAAACTTCATGCATGTAAACCTCAATCCCTAACTTCTAAGATCTTTGCATGCACCACAGAAGTGTTATCTTTTTCTCCAAACAATTAACTTAACTCAAGGTGGGTTCCACCTTCCATATGGGCACCCCATGTGCTCCTATTATTTAGGAACTCATATTGGACGTCCTCACATGTCCCTATCATTTAGAATTAATTGAAAATGTCAATTAACATGATTATTTTATTCAAATTTAATCTCTTTCTAATCCTAGTGTTGGGGAACACTTTCCAAGGACTTAGAAGATACAAGAAATAATGTTTAGGATTGCAATTAAATGGCATCCTATTTCCAACAAGAATAGTGTTGATTCCTTGGAGGTACTATTCTGCAAGATTAGTGAGCTAAGAGAAGACTAGCTCTACTTTACCATGTTGATGGAGAAGGACTAGGATACTAAAGGAAAAGGAAAAAAGGTTGGGAAGGATGATGTTTAAAGGCCCTGCTACTAGAGGGAAGGGCAACATGAGGAAATCCTTTGAGGAAGAGAAAAAAGAACTGTTGGACATGATTGATCTTCATAGGCACTAGGAGCTTGAGGTGGCTAACACCTTAAGGAGCTTAAAATAGTGTCCAGTTTTGTGTTTCACTTTGTTGTTTTCCTTGTTGTTGGGTCTATGTTTGTTTCCTATTGTTTTGTTGCTTTTTTGCTAATGGTTGTTGCTGATGGCTTAATTTTTTATCCTTATGCAACATTTTGTATGTTCAATTGTAAAGGGTTTCAGGTCCCTTCAAAACCTATTTTTCCCATATAATCAAAACAAATAATTAAAAAATTATTACATTTATTTAAAATTTAATAAAGTTTTGATAAATTATTAGAAAAACATATATTTAAAAGAAATCAATATGTAATCAATATATCTCATTTTTGTTTATATTGCTTCTATCTAAAATAAGTTTTTCTTTTGAAAGGTTTTAATTTTTACTTTAAAAGATTTTAATTTTCCATATAAATTGAAATCATATTTTAATTATTTTTATAGTTTTAATTTGATTTTATTAATATTTGATTTTTAATTGTTTTTTATAGTTTAATTTTATTATGTTAACTACCTTTTAGTTTAAAAACTAATTTATTTTAAAAAATATTTATTTTCAAAGTAATGAATATTTATCTTTTAAATTATAAATATTTTCGAAGTAATTAATAATTTAATTTTATTGCTTTTAATTGTTTTTAATTATCTTCTAAGTTAAAAGTTGATTTATTTCAAAGTAATTAAGTATTAGTTTAATTTATTTCAAAAGAAAATTAGAATTAGTATAACTTATTTTTGAGATAATTAGTATTTATTTTAAAATACTTAATATTATATTGATTTAATTTGTAAAAGTATTTAGTTTCAGTTTTCTTTTCATAGTTAGTAAATTTTAAATAAGACTCGAAACAAAAACTAGCAATGTTCAATATCAATAATTTCTTTAGCTCACATTTATGAGTAATGTTGCCACACTTTGAGCTATTGCATTTATAGCCTAATATAGCTACAAGAACAATGTTTGTGGTATTGTCTCTATAAATCACTAGAGAGAAATAAGGGATGCATTTTCATTTAAAATCCAAGGGACATAGGTAATCTCTCTTGGATCACAAATTAAAAAAAAAAATGAATGAACCAAAATACGCTATAACAAACTTTGAAAATCATCATGAAGTTTCATAAAGTTTATTTTAATTTATTTTGTTTAAAAGAGAATCTAAATCTAATAGGATCATCACCACATGGGTTCAAGTGTGACACTTTTATTTTTGAATAGGACTAGGCATTGGATGAAATTAGAAAATAAGTAATGGTCGTGGAGGTCAATTACTTTTGACTTTGAATGCTTCTCTTTGTGGGTACTAGTTGTAGATGAATTATTTGGGCAAAGTACCCTAGAAAGGGTTGCATACCCACATAAACAATTCACACCAAACCTAACTTAGAAAATAGAACTACATATATATTATATCTTGATCTCACTTGGAAGTGGTGTATGTAGGAAATTTAGGAAACAAATGATGTCCCCAATGTAATCATTCGAGGATGGGGTTTAGGGAGTATCCAAGAAGGATTATATCAATTAAATTAATAATATAAGATTAATCAATCAAGATAATCATCTATTTAAAGGGGTGGAATCTCTACTATATATCAAATAAAATATATTTTTTGTATACTTGGAAGGATCCTAGATGGATCGCTTGACTCCTCGAGGCTTTAGGCCAAATTATGAGGCAGATTTCAAGTCTTTGTTTTATAAGGGAGTGTAGTCTTTAGAGAGTGGTTCAAGACCCAGATGGTCTTGATGAGTCTAAGTCTATGGATAGAGCATATTCCTATCATTTATGGATAGTTGTTTACCCCATTTAGTGGATGCCTATCCTAGATGGATATGATCTCCTATCTCATATGAACATATTCCTAACCTGTATGGTTGGATGCTCATCCCAAATTAGATGAATTTTTATCCCATGTGAATAGAAGTACTTGAGTATAAAATGAATGAACACTTAATAAGATAAAAATATTAACACACAAAAAATGACAAGATTTAGAAGTACTACTAATGGGTTGTTATAAATGAAGTGTATGCACTACACACAAAGAAACACAAACATAGACATAACAAACTACTTAGTGATGGTTACCTTATTTAAAATACTAGTTTTCAAAATGTTATCCATTTAGAAATTTTTAAACTTCCTTTAATCTAAAATTTATGTGGAAATAAGTTAAAGTTATACCTAAATAAGAGATTGTAGATAGATTAGGCAACACACAAGCATTGTATTTAAGTATATTATAACCTTGATGAAGTGTATGCACCATCTAGTATTGTTTATAATTAAATGGTGGTGGTTCTCACATATTTTTTATACCAAGAATTTGTATTGTTAGGGATAGGGGCTCAAGGTTTTTTAAGTCTTCCTTGAATGAAAAATACTCTTGTTAGAATTATTTGGGATGCACATGGCAGCCTTCATAGATTGAGAAGTGGGTAATTTATTACTAGTAGTTACATGAGGAAAACACCCAATTAACTCCCTCAACATTCATGGTTGTTACCTTATTTTTGTAATTGGGTAAATTGCATCTCAGGTTTGAAGATTTCTATATAGTTTGGGTTGTTTTCCCTTTGTATAAGTTTGAAAAAATCATATAGTTTAGCTTCTTTTGTAATAGTTTGAGCTCTACAACAAGAATAAATTTCTATTTTTTTATGGTTGTTTTAAACTAGTTTAGAGTAGCCTCAGCCAAATATTTTAATTCATTTGAAGTAAATTAATTCAAACCAAGGTTTCATGATATGTCTTTTGAGTGTGGAATTTGTTAGTGTGAATATGTCAATCATCTAGAAATTAATTAACCATCAATTAATTATACTTAGGTCCCCTTTTACTTTATTCGCTTAAGCTAAACTTATGAGTGTTTTTTAAATTATGAGATTGAACTATATTTAGAACATGTTGCCTCATAAAATAGGATGGGGACACTTGTCATGATCTAACTTAATCCTCATATAGGGTTTCATCTAGGTTTTTTTCTTTCTTTTATAAGGATTCATTATTCATTATTGTAATTATTCAATTTTATTTTATTAATTAATACAAAATCCATCATATTTTTTGGGATCACATCTCATCTCATGGAAACCGTGCCTAGCAAATATGTTGTTTTTTTCTCTCAATGTGATAGATATTTTAGTTGTAGGTGATTTCTAGGAGCTGTGGGGTTCATTATCAACTCCAACAAAGTTTTTGAGTCTTTATTTGTGTATTATACACATGATATATGGTGTCTTCTCATATTTACTTCACTATCTAAGTGATTCTTTTGATGATTGTACCCTTTCGATGCCCAACTTTGTTGTAGTTAATGGATCTAAGGTATGTTTCTCATTGAATTGTCTTCTTCAAAATATTAGATAATATTTTAGGATAACATGAGCCCGTTTTCTTTAACTCTTTTTCTCTCTCCCTTATCTTTTACTTTTTTTTAATCGATAGATTATATTTAGTTTAATTTATTTTATGCTAGTTTCGTTCTATTGTTTGCAATTGAATATGTTGAAGAATACAAATATATTTATGCTCAATGTATACACATTTATTCTATAAAATGTTTTCTCTAATCTAAGCTTATCTTTTGGATCAAGACCTTGTGTTGTAATTTCTCCTTCATTTTTTAGGCCCCTTGTTTGGAACAAAAAAAATTGGCCTAAGTGATTCCTTTGATGATTGCATCCTTTTGGTCCCCAACTATGTTGTAGTTAACTGCTCTAAGGGACGTTTCTCATTTAATTAGATATTATTGTAGGATAAGATGAGCCCATTTTCTTTAACCCTTTTTCTCTCCCCCTTATCTTTTACTCTTTTTATAAATTGAAAGCATATATTTAGAATAATTTATTTTAGGCTAGTTTTTTTTTTGTAATTGAATGTGTTGAAGAACATAAAAAAATTATGCTCATACATTCAATCTATAAAATTTTTGAACCTAATCTAATCTTATTTTTTGGATCAAGACCTTATGTTGTAATTGCTCCTTATTTCAATAGGCCCCTTGTTTGGAACAACAAAATATGAGCCTTTGGTTTATCCTAGACATAATAATAACTTGGCAAAAAAGATCTTAGAGATATTTCTATCTCCTTTTAAGAAAGGTAGAGAAATTTCTTGCTTTGCTTGATTCGGTCTATTTCATTAGAGAAACTAATACGAGGAATGATATCTAAGTTGGTTATTCAAGTTTCTAGTATACTACATGATTTTAGTTAAAACAATTTGGATGACTTTAAGATTTTCCGAATGGTTTGAGTGTTTACTAATTTGACATTATAAAAAGAGATGTTAGGGCTAGTTTTCACAAGCTACCAAATATGAAACAAATTCTTCTAATATTAAAAAAATAAAGAAAATTATTTATAAGGCTTCCTTACATATTCAAAGTAATTTTTTGAGTCTCGAGATCATTAAAGGTGTAAGAGAAGAGAATATTAATGCTTGTACACACACTAAGAATCACACTTTTATGGCCTCACTTTTATGCTTATATTTACATAAGAGTGGACTAAAATATGGATATTGTTACTCTTATACTCTAATCAAGTATTTGGATCATTATTATTGAAGGATCTATATAATTAAGCTTTTCTTTAGGCTTGTATGTTTCTAGAGTTCCTAAAATCTTGTTAATTTTTCCAAATTTTTGTAATGAAATAACTTGCACAATACAATAATATGATAGAAAATATGCTACAAATACTAAATAATAATTGAGAATAACAAGCCACTTCTAGGGGGAAACCTCCAAATATCTCCAATGAGAACACAATTCACAATATGATGATGAAATAAGACTCAAAAGCTCCTATATATACCTATTTATGCCTAGGATATCACCCAAGCCAGCTTAGAAAACCCTATATAAGCCCTAGGCCGACCTAATCAACTAAATAATAATACAATTATGATAATATGACTTAATTAGGAGTTAAGATAACCACAAGCAGACTATTCATAACCCGATGTACTCTAATATTAAGGGTGTAGCATGCCCCCCTCTTTAGATAAGCATTTTCCTCAATGCTAGGAAATTTTGGATGCTTTTGAATGAACTCCTTGTCCTCCCATGTGGCATCTTCAATTGGTAAATTCTTCCATTGGATGAGATACTGAGTGAGTGTTCTAGTCCTTAACTCCTTTATGTGTTTTTGAAGAATACCTTATATTTCCTATATGATTATTCCTTCATCAAGCTCCAGTAATATTGTCTAAGTAGGGATATTATTCCAAATTACCTTCTTCAAAAAAGAAACATAAAAAACTAGATGTATCTTTGTCGTTGATGGCAATTCCAGCTTGTAGACAACACTACCTATCTTCTGCTTGATTCGATATGGGCCATAATATTTTGGAGGCAACTTGTTATTATTTGATTGTTGCTTCAGTGGCATTTGCTTGTAAGGTTACAATCTCAAGAAAACCCAATCCCCAACCTCCAAAATTCTTTCACTACAGTGTTGGTCTACCTACTGCTTCATTCATTTTGTGTCATGGATAGATTCTCTTTAAGTCCTGAAAGTACTTGTTGTTGATGAATCATGTGCTCCTCCACAATGTGAACTCTTAGTGACACCTTCAATGATGATGTGATGGAAGGATGATGATATCCATGTACAATTCCATAAATGAAGACATTTTTGATGAACTATGGAAAGAAGTGTTATACCACCATTCTGCTTGTGGTAGAAAATCTACCCATTGAGACTGTTTATCTGAATTGAAACAATGTAGATATCCTTCCAAACACTTATTAACCACCTCTATTTTCCCATCATATTTTGGATGGTATGAAGAACTGTGAACCAATTGAGTACCCAAACATTTGAATAAATTTTTCCAAAAGTTACTAGTAAAGATAGGATCATGGTCACTAACAATAACCTTAGGTATACCATGTAGCTTTTGAATATTCTCCAAAAATGTTTTTTTCATTGTACTTGCTGCAAAAGGATGTGATAATGAAATAAAATGTGCATATTTAGTGAGGCGATCCACAACTGCCATAATGACATTTTTACCATTAGATCTTGGAAGCCTTGTGATGAAGTCCATGGAGACTTCTTCCCAACACTGGCTAGGAATAACTAAGGGTTGCAAGAGACCAGGTATCTTAACTATCTCCCCTTTATTTAATTGACAAACTAAACATTCTGCCATAATTTTTTGAACATCCCCTTTTAGCCCTTCCCAAAAGAAGTCTTTCTTGACATGATGATGTCTTCAAAAATCTTGAATGACCACCCATTGGAGACTCATGTAGCTCTATGAGAATATTTTTTTTAAGAGAGGAATTCTTGCAAAGATACAATCACTCTTTATGCCACAAAGTATCTCCCTTCCAACAAAATTTATCTAAAATGACTAGGATCACTCTGTAATTGTTAAATGAGATTACTAGTAACCACATCATTTTTCCACTCTTCTTTGGCTTCTTCTACCCAGTCATCTTGTAATACTGAAAGGGCACACAATAAAGCGTCATCCTTCTCATCCTTCCTCAATAGTACATCTTCCACAAAATTTTCCTTCCCTTTCATATATACAATCTCAAAATCATATCCCGACATCTTAGTAACCCATTTTTGCTATTGTTTCAAAGACAATATTTTTTCCAAAAAATATTTTAACCTATCATGAATTGTCTTTACCTTGAAGTGTCTACCCATTAGATAAGGCCTTCATTGTTTTAGTGTATGAATAATAGCTAGCATTTCCTTCTCATAAATAGGTTTGAGTTGATTCTTACCCTTTAATTGATGGCTCTCAAAAGCAATAGGTCGACCCTCTTGTATGAGAACTGCACCTTTACCATTTCCATAAGCATCACATTCCATAATAAATTCCTTTCTAAAATTAGGAGTGGCAAGTATTGGAGTTGTGCACATAGCCTCCTTTAACATTTCAAATGTTGAATTAGCATATTCATTCCAATGAAAAGAATCATTCTTCAATAAAATTGTGAGTGTTGCTGCTATACAACCATAATTCTTCACAATCTACGATAGTATCCAATCAATCCCAAGAAACCCCTCAATTTCATAACGGTTTTGGAAATAGGTCATTCCATGATAGCCTTAATTTTGTTAGGATCCACCTGTACTCCTTCATGTGAAACTATGTTTCCCAAGTACTCCACCTCATTAAGACCAAAAGCACACTTGGATGACTTAGCATAGAGTTGATGCTCTTTGAGAACTTGTAATACTTGATCTACTTGTAATTTTTCTTCCCATGTCTTGCTATAAATCAATATATCATCAAAAAACACTAATACAAACTTCCTCAAGAACTTTTTAAAGATGGAATTCATCAAAATTTAAAATGTAGATGGAGCATTGGTAAGACCAAATGGCATGACCAAAAACTCATAATTACTCTCATGAGTCGTACATGTTGTCTTACAAATATCTTCTTCCTTAATTCAAATTGGTGATAACCAAATCTAGATATAACTTTGTAAAGTACATAGCTTCATTCAATTCATCTAGCAAATCATCAATGATTGAAATAGGAAATGTATCTTTGATGGTGTACATGTTGAGCACTCTATAGTTTAGACACATGCGCCAAGTTTCATCCTTCTTCTACACCATCACCACAGGCGAGGAGTAAGCACTTTGACTATGTCTGATAATTCTTGCCTCTAACATATCCTCAATAATCTTTTCTATCTCACTTTTTTGTATATGTGGGTACTAGTAAGGCCTGATGTTGGGAGGTTGGCTCCTTGGAACTAGTTGTATGGCATGATCATGATCCCTCTTAGGAGGAAGTCCTTTAAGCATATCTCCAAAAACCACTGAGTGATTCTCAATTATTTCTTGTAAATCTAGATGGGTGGGAGTATTAGATTGAGAGACTTCTAATGAACATAACTGGTCCACAAATCCATCAACTCCTTTCTTAAACAACTTCTACATTTGATGAGAGCTAACTATTTGTGGGGACTTTTCCTTCAACCCTCTTAGCTCTATTGTCTTTCCTTCTGATTGGAATCTCATAAATAATACTTGGAAGTTCATCTCAATTGTTCCAAAGGTAGTAAGCCATTGTACTCTCAAAACAATATTTTTTGCACCCATGGAGATAGCATACATTGGGCTATCAAGGTGATAATCTCCCATGGATAATTTGATGCTATGAAACTTTCCAGAACAACTAACGATACCACCATCTACAGTCAAGATGAAATTCTGGAGTTGGATATATAGATCAATTTATACGAGTATCTTGCTTTTTTTTTATGAAATTATGAGTACTACTTGAGTTTATCAACACGGTTACTTTCTACTTCTTTAAGAATCTAGCTACCTTGAGAGTTTGAGAGGCACTAAACCCAGAGAGTGCATGACAAGAAATGATTGGTTGGGACTCATGTGATTCATCATCTAAATCCTTATCACCCTCTAATATTGGTTCCTCCTCCTCTTCCTCACTTGGTCCTTCAATATAAAAAAAATATTTTCACTGCATCTATGCCCTCAACTATATTTGTTGTCACAATTGAAACATAACCCTTTTGCTCTTTTCTCCTCAATTTTTTATGGAGTCAACCTAGTAGGTTGTGATAGTGAATGTGTAGGAGATATCCAGTTTTGCCAAAATTTATATTCCCTTGTCTCTTACTAGCTAGAAACTTCTCCTCCACTTGTCTTGCCATTGCTATTGCTTGCAATAAGGAGTGTGGTTGGAACAATCGTACTTCATATTTTATGTGATCCTTTAAACCGCCTAGAAATAGTTCCTTCATGTTTTCTTCTGCCACATTCTCTACTCTTAGAGAAAGGGTGTGAAATTGTTGAATATAATCCTTGACCATGCTTGTTTGCTTTAATTTGGTGAGTTGGAAAAAGTATCTATCCATAAAGTTATCTCCATAATGGGTAGCAAGTTCCTCTTGGAAAACTAATGTTGTGACCACCCAACCCTTTTTTCTCTTCTCATCACATAACCAATGATACCAAATAAATTGATTTGGTTCTAGGTATAATGATGCCATAGCCACCTTTTGTTGACTAGGAACATGATGAATATCAAAGAATCGCTCCATTTGGTATAGCCAATTGGTTGGATCCTTGCCATCAAACTTTATCATATCCAACTTAGGTATGAATTGCCTTGACATATGATCATTAAAGGAAGGATCCTTCTTGAAACCCAATTCAAGTTCAAGGAATTCATGTCCCACAAAAGCATTATCTTCCACCTTATGAGGTGAATCTTCACCCTTACACCACATACCTTGAATAAATGATTCCAATTCACCCATTTCTTCCATAATCTTCTTCTCTAATGATGAAATATCACCCTTGACTTTGTTTATTTCATCCTTAGGGTTAAAATCCTCATTTTATACTCCCTCATTCTCTAAAGATTTCCCTAGTGTGGTAGCATTCTTTTTGCCTCTTGTTGCAAGCCTCGTCATGATGGTAGAAAATATTTTTTCAATAAATCACACAAATGAAACTTAAATTCTCTAAATTTTCAATTGTAACTTACTAGGGTCAAGATACTATTTACCCAAAAAAAACTCAAAGAAATTAGCAGATCTGCAGCCTCGAGAATGAATTTGTTGGAAACACTAATTTTTCAATAACTCGCTTATTTATGCTTCAATTTCTCCAAATTTTGGAATGTAGTCTCCTTTTTTAGTTTTTCAAAAACCTAATAAAAACCAAGCTCCAATTCAGCAAGATTTGAGAGATATGCAACTTCCAAATAAATTGAGTAGAAACCCTAATTCTATAATAATTCACTCAATTATGCTCCAATTCCTCTGAAATCTAGACTTTAGATTCTTTAATATGGTATTCAAGAACCCTTTAAAAATTAAAAAAAAATCACCAAAATTTGAAAGATATGCGCCTTCCAAAATGACCTTCAATATTAAGAAGATGCCTTGCCTCTACGGTGCCAAGAACATGCTCCGATACCACTTGTAATGAAATAACTTGTACAATAAAAGAATATAATAGAAAATATGTTGCAAATGTTGAATGATAACTGGGAATAACAAGCCACTTCAAGGGTGCAAACCTCCAAATACCTCCAATGAGAACACAATTCACAATATGATGATGAAATAAGACTCACAACCTCCTATATATACCTATTTATGCCTAGGATATCACCCAAGACAACTTAGATAACCCTATATAAGCCCTAGGTTGACCTAATCAACTAAATAACAACACAATAATGATAATATGACTTAATTAGGAGTTAAGATAGCCACAAGCCGACTATTCATAACCTGATGTACTCTAATATTAAGGGCGTAGCAATTTTATTCAAAGGAAGTGATTTTGAAACTCCTTTTAATTAAAGACATGGAGTTTCCATAATCCATGATTATAGCTTGCAAATTTTCTAGATTAAAATATGTAAATAATATTCTTCTTCAACATTTCAAATCAAATTTATTTTTAATGCACTCAAATTTGAGATAGGGTCATGCTACATGATTGCATTATAGTAGTTTTGTGATTGAAATTAAAATCCCTTGCAATCGAGAACTAAACCATGGTTGATTCAATAAGTAAACCTCACATTCATGTGATTTCATATATGCATTCACTAAGGGAGAGGGCCTGATGGTGGGTAGGGTAACTTTGAGTGAGGGGTCCACATCATCAGCATCTGGTCGGCTAAATGTTTTTTGCCACGTCCCTTCACTATCAAGCTGGCAGTTTGAAACAAAATTTTGGGGAGATTTTGAGCACGTTTTCCAAAGTTTTGGTGGTGATTTCCAAAACTGAAAAAAATGTCTAAAAATTTGGCATATACCTATTGTGGACATTTGTATGACCAATGGTTTTTTGGCGCCATGCCAGTACTTGCAACTAGCAGTCCTAGTTAATGTGCATTAACTGCTACACATTCCCCATCGTCGGTCTTAACGCCTACCACCTCGACATGCACACCATTCACTTGGTCTTCCTTTGTGTTCACAAAATATCCATTCATGAGACATCATTCATTTTCAATGGTTGCATTCAAAACCAGCTCTGGTTAGGACAGACGCCAATGGTGGTGAGGCCATGGCTGAGTGGTGGTGATACATTTTTCATGCTTTATGTGTTTATCAACACCATATTCAGTAAAAGGAAACTATATAACTTCTTGCTACACAGGTGAGGTTGTCTTCCAACCTCACTCAGGCAGTAACTATGCATTGCAAGATTTTTCTAGGTTTTTCTTATGATTTTCTTTTGTTAAAATAGCAAGAAAAAGTAGTAATGATTTCATCATGCAATGAATCTTTGTTGCAACTTATTCATGGCCACTACTGTGTATATTATGGCCGACTATGTGTATATGTGAGTATATATATATATATATATATATATATATATATATATATATATATATATATATATATATATATATATATATATATATATATATCCAACTCTACACCACTTAACATTTTTTCCATCCAATTTTGTTGAGGTGTGTGTTGGCACCCCAATTTGATGTGTTTAATTTTTGCTAAATATTTTCTCTAATAACTATTTTTTAGTTGTACAAGTATTTAAGTGTACTTGATGAAGTATCAAAGCTCCTCATGTTCCCATCATCGGTATCAGGGAGCTACCAAGTTTGATGCTTTGAAGGATGCCCGATGAGGGATCTTTGATGGGTGAAGTTTGATAGTGAAGCTCTTTCGTGTGTTTTCTTTAGGCATAGGGGTGGTAAGTCATCGACTTCCCTCCTAACATGTATAAGGAAATGTTTATAATGCTAGTTGATGCTTAATCGCTTGAATGATGCTTTAATTATGTAATGAATGTACAAATATATGGATCTAAATAAATTAGGGTTGTACCCTTTTATACATCTCAATATTTAAATTTGAACATTTTGCACTCAATTCGACAAGCAACAAATGATTTGCAAGGGATTGGCTCAAGTCACTACTTAAAATTGAATTTAAAAGTTTGAATGTCAAAATTATAACTAAAATATTGAACTCTTGAAATTACACCTATAAATTCGACCTAAGAAATAGAATAAAAAGATTGTAGATTAGATTTGGATCTTAAGAATGCATGGAGTCAATTTCATTAAAAATATAATTAGATCCCATGAAAATACATACCACTTATACAATTACATTTAAAAATTAAAATAGAAAGAAGCGTAAGATATTACTTTTTTACCTAACCAATATTAGTAACTTAAAAATAAACTAGAATAATTATGCCTATATGTGTTCCGTCTATGAGAAAGACTTGATGACAAGTACTAATATGGATGGAATTAACAGTTATGAATTTTCTACAATAGTTGATTGACCATGGGAGGTAGATGATTTTTCCATGAGAAAGTAATCAACTAAATGTGTTAGGTCTAGGTTTAATTCTAGTAATTACTCAAGTATTCCCATGACCATACTTATATACTACAAATTTAATACTTATGTCTTGATCATACTGAAACCAACTTGCTATAAATTCTTTCATTTGTGTATATGTTTTATTTAAAAAATATCTAATAGCAAATAAGAGTATGTTGAAAAAAGTTTTAGGTACACATCTTTTCAAATTTGTAAGTGTTGTTCCTTTACATTTTGTTTATGCATGATTTTTTAGCATATTTTTTTTAAATTACAAATCAATATCTAGCTCTTTGTTGGTTATGTTTGTTCTCTTCAAAGAAAATTTTACTTGCACATATTCCATTAAATCTATACATCTAATTTTTCATGTTGTATATTTTGCATTTTTTCATGCAACTCAAGAGTATTATTGACTATATTTTTATAGGCTATACCCAAAGGAGAAGGGAGCAATAAACAATTTTTAGAACATGAAGTAAATGATTATGGAATGTAAGGCCCCAACCTTATGGGTGTTAGTTATTGTATATTGTTCCTTGGTGACTTCCGCTATCGTTGGTTGACTCCATCAAAATAGTGAAATAGATAATTATACCTTGATATAAATCCTGAAACGTGAGTTGTATAGAGTGTAAGATGTGATGTGTGTTACAAGGGTCATATAGATGAATGTATGTCGCAATGTAAATTTAATCAATGTCTTGAGTATGATTTAAATCATAGAAATAATTAGTTAACTCATTATTCCCACTCCAATACTTATCCAATGCTATGGTATAGTAGGGATCTCTTAATGGTGTAATGAAGAAATTTATCATCTATTAGTTTATAATTGTAGCACTTTTATTTATAATGACAATTAGAGGGTTTTACATTTTGTTACAAGAATTGTACCCTTCTTTCAAGATTAATAATTGATGCACATGTATGAGGGAATGTTCCTATTTAAGGTTGTACCTTCAAAATTTGATTTTTTTTAAAAGAAAGTATTATAACACCTATGGATTATTCCTTAGAATGGGTATTTAGGTTGTTGCATAATATTTCACAAAAAAAAACAAGTTGACCTTGTGATTAATAGTTGGCATATTATTGTGGGAAAATGCTCATTGAAATTATCAAGACGTTATTTAAGAAAGTATATCTATATGAAAATATATAAATAAATAAGAAAACTAAAAAAATTATCTTTCAAGGTACTTATGTTGATGATATCTCAAGATTTAAAATTATGATTTTACTAACATTGAGCTCCAAGACTTGTGTGTTCTACCTTCCAAGATCAAACAATGATCGTCTAAGGGTACACACAAATAACCTTTGAGGTATGTGAATTTATTTAATGCCAATTGTTAATGTACATGTAAACATGTTATTTCAATTATTTATATCATAGAAAACTGATGAGTTTAATGAGTATGCAGGTATACACAAATGTCAATGGGGTCAAATGAGATAACTCACAAGACCTTAGACATCCTAGTCCATGTTGTGGGTCTTC